>PVIW01004121.1:0-10115 GCA_004026585.1 Noctilio leporinus | reverse complement strand
CCTTTTGGTTTTTTAGTGAGGCTTCTGTTCAAATCTTTGCCCATTTAAAATTTTGTATTTATATTATTCAATTGTAAGAGTTCTTTGTCTGGATAAAAGGAATTTGGTAAATACATGTCTTGCAAATATTTCTATCAGTGTGTTCTTTCATTCTCTTAATAGTATTTCTTGAAGAGTAAACATTTAAAATTTTTTAAATAACTTTATTTTTCAGTTATAATTGACATACAATATTACATTAGTGTCAGACATACAATATGGTAATTAGACATTTATACTTACCAAGTAATTCCTCTGATCAATCTAGTATCCATCCGATACATACATAGTTACTACAATATTATTGACTATATTCCCTATGTTGTGTTTTACATCCCCATGACAATTTTCTAACTAACAATTTGTACTTCTTAATCCCTTTACTTTTTCACCCATCCCCCCCAACCTTCCTCCCATCTGGTACCCATCAAAATGTTCTCTGTATCTATGAGCCTGTTTCTGTTGTGCTTATCTGTTTATTGCTTTTCAGATTCCACATATAAGTGCAATCATCTGGCATTTGTCTTTGGCTGGTTTATTTCACTCAACATGATACTGTCTAAGTCCATCCATGTCATTGCAAATGGCAAGATTTCATTTTTGTTACAGTTGAGTCACATTCTGTTACATATATGGATGACCTCTTTATCCATTCATCTATGGATGGACACTTAGTTTGCTTCCATATCTTAGTAGCCATATCTTGGCTACTCTAAATAATGCCGCAATAAACATATATGGATGCAGATGTCTTTTCAATTTATTTTTTTTAGGTTTCAGTGTATGTCTTTTATCTAAAGTGAGTCTCTTGTAGGCAGCAAATATAAGGGTTTTGTTTTCTTATTCATTCAACCACCCTATGTCTTTTGATTGAAGCATTTAATCCATTTGCATTTAAAGTAATTTTTAAATTAAGAGTGTTGATATCACAACTTTTGTTTTAAGAAATAAGACTGAAGAGGGGAGACACAGGCAAGGAAGGGGAACAGCTTAGACAAGAACCTAGTATAAAGGAACCATGGACATGGACAACAGGTGGGATTGACTTTGTGGGGAATGGGTGGGTGGGGAGGGGGACAGAAGGGAGCAAAAAAGGGGATGGATGTAATACAACAACAATAAAATTTTAAAAAGAAAGAAAGAAAGAAAAAGAAATAAGACTGAGCTCTCCTCAGCCCCATATTGAACTTGAGCTAGAAGAGGTGAGTCGGGTCTCATAATGGAGGTAAAACTGCTGCCCAGTTGCCTGCAGCCTGACTTTTGCAGTCACAGCTGCTGGGGTGGAGGGATGATCCAAAGGAACCAGAGCAGTTGAGAAAACTGTTTATTGGTGGTTTGAGCGTTGAAACTACAGATGATAGTTTAAGAGAACACTTTGAGAAAGAGAGTGTGCTCACAGATTACGTGGTGATGAGAAACCCTCGAACAAAGTACTCTCAGGGCTTTGATTTTGTGACTCTTGTGTTGAAGAGGTGGATGCAGCAATGCGTGCTGGACCCCACCAGGTTGATGGGCGCATAGTGGAGCCAAAGAGAGCTGTTTCTAGAGAGGATTCTGTAAAGCCTGGTGCCCTTCTAACAGTGAAGAAAATTTTTGTTGGTGGTATTAAAGAAGATATAGAAGAATATAATTTGAGAGACTACTTTGAAAAGTGTGGCAAAATTGAAACAATGGAAGTTACAGAAGATAGGCAGAGGGGGAAGGAAAGAGGATTTGCTTTTATAACTTTTGGTGATCATGATACAATTGATAAAATTGTACGAAATACCACACTATTCATGGGGATAATTATGAAGGGAAAAAGGCCCTTTTAAACAAGAAATGCAATCCACTGGATCCCAAGAGGGCAGTGGAAATGGACCTGGCAACTTTGTGGATCATAGAGGGAACTTTGGAGGTGGTAGCAGTAACTTTGGCCATGGTGGGAGCTTTGGTGGAAGAGGAGGCTATGGCGGAGGTGGCAGCAGAGGTGTTAGGAGGAGGTGTGATGGTGGCAGCTATGGCAGTGGCCCTGGTTACAGTAGTATAGGAGGCTATGGTGGTGGTGGAGGACCAGGATATGGTAACCTAGGCAGTGGATATCGTGGTGGGGGTGAAGGATATGATGGTTACAATGAAGGGGGAAATTTTGGTAATAACTACAGTGGTGGTGGGAACTATAATGATTTTGGAAATTAGAGTGGACAACAGCAGTCAAATTAGGGACCCATGAAGGGGGGTGGCTGTTTCAGTGGAAGCAGCTTGGGCAGCCCCTACGGTGGTGGTTATGGATCTGGTGGTGGAAGTGGTGGATATGGTAGGAGAAGGTTCTAAAAACTCAGCAGAAAAGGGCTACCATTCTCAGCAGGAGAAAGAGCCAGGAATTGTCAGGAAAGCTGAAGGTTATTTTGAGATAGTCATCCCACATGCATCAGAGGAACTGTGAAAATCTGCCACAGAAGGAACAATGATCCATAGTCAGTAAAGTTACTGCAGCTTACACAGGAAACACTTCTTGTTCAGGACTGTCACAGCCACAGTTTGCAAAAAGTGCAGCTATTGATTAATGCAATGTAGTGTCAATTAGATGTACATCCTGCGGTCTTCTATCTACTACAGTTTTTTTTCTTTTTCTTTTCATTACATCAGGTATATTGCCTTGTAAATTGTGGTAGTGGTGCCAGGAATAAAAAATTAAGGAATTTTTAACTTTAAAAAAAAAGAAGAAAGAAAGAAGGCTGAATTACTTTCTGAAGATTTATTTTTATTATTTAAGCAGGTATAATTTACATAAAATTCACAGACTTTATATGCCCCATGGAATGAGTTTAAAAACAATATTTTTATTTATTGATTTTAGAGAGAGATAGAAAAACATCGGTTAGTTGTAACACTTATGCATTTATTGGTTGATTCTTGCATGTGCCCTGACGGGCCTCAAATCTGAAACCTTGGCTTATCAGGACAATGCTCTAACCAAATGAGCTATCCAGCCAGGACTTAAAGTACTTTTTGATAGATATGTACTTATTGGCATTTTATTATTCATATTTTTTACTTTTTTCCCCCTTCTTAAAGAAGAGCCTTTAACATTTCTTGTAATACTGCTTTGGTGGTGATGAACTCTTTTATCTTTTTCTCCTCTTTATCTGTCCTTCAATTCTAATGCTGGGTAATATATTATTGGTTGTAGGTCATTGCTTTTTATCCCTTTGAATATTTTTGCCAATCCCTCTGGCCTGCAAAGTGTCTGCTGAGAAGTCAGTTGGCAGTTTTATAGGTAACTTTGCTCTTCCTGTTTTTAAGATTCTCCCTTTGTCTTTAACCTTTTGCATTTTAATTATGATGTGTCTTGGTGTGGGCCTCTTTAGGTTCATCTTCTTTGAAATTCTCTGCACTTCCTGAATTCACATGTCTATTTACTTTTCCAGGTTAGAGAAGTTTTCCATTATTTTTTCAAATAGGTTTTCAATTCCTTGCTCTTTCTCTTTTTTGTCTGGCACCCCTATGGTATGAATGTTGGTATGCTTGATGTTGTCCCATCAGTCCCTTAAACTATCCTCAAATTTTTTGGATTTTTTTTTCTTTTTATTGATCTGATTGGGTATTTTCTGTTACCATATACTCCAAATCTCTGATTCAGTTCTCTGGTTCATTTAATCTACTATTGTGTCCCTCTGATTTATTCTTCATTTAGTGATTGTATTCTTCATTTCAAACTGGTTGTTTTTTATAATTTCTATAGTTCCTTTTTATGCTCTTGGGCATTCTTTTTATTTTTTAATGCTCATTTGAGGATATGTTTATTAACTTCAGAGAAAGACAAGGGATCAAGAGAAACATAAAAGTAAAAGAGAAACATCGATTGATTGTATCCTGTATACTCCCCGACCAGGGATTGAACCCACAGCCTAGGTATGTGCCTGACCAAGATCAAACCTGCAACTTTTAGTATAAGGAATGATACTCCAACCAACTGAGCCACCTGGCCAGGGATATATGAGCATTCTTATAATCATTATTTTGAACCCTGTATCTAGCAGTTTGCTTGCTTCCAGTTATATTCTGGAGATTTCTCCTGCTCTTTCATTTGGGACATATTTGTCTTTTCGTATTGGTTGCCTTCCTGTGTTTGTTTCTATGTATTAGGTAGAGCTGCTACATCTCCTAGTCTTGACTATGTAGTAGGTGTCCTTGTGGGGCTCAATGGAAGAGCATCTACAGTGCCCCTAGCTAGGCAATCCAGGTGCATCTCTCCCACTCCCTGTGTAGTCTGTGTGCACCTTCCTGTTGTAGTTGACCCTTTATTTGTTGTTGCCACATGAAGGAGAGGGATTGACCTCCAGCCTAATCAGCTCAAGGGGCTGAGGACCAGCCACAACTACAGAGGCGGAACTGCTGTGCAGGTACAAGCCCCACAGAGCAGAACTTACTTGCAGTCTGATGTTCAACTAATCCACCCCTTGAGACTCATTTGTGGAGGAGTTGGGGTGGTGGTCTGGTGTGGTCTAAAGCTGTCCACTAGCTAATTGGCTCTGGAGCCTCCCCTAAAGTACAGGCCAAGGTCAATCTCTGCCTGTACTCTTCATAGGCACACCCGGCATGAGCTACAGAGTGATCTGCTCATGGCAGCTACTTGTTTTGGGCTTGGATGTTCCTGAGAGAGACCAAGCTGTGAAATGAGGCTGGCTACTACTGGTGCCAAGCCTGGGCCACTTAGCAAGGGGTTCATAGCACACAGAAGCCAGGTGCTACTTGTGTAGGGTTTGTGCATCTTTAAGAGATTTTAGGAAAGTTTGAAGTTTGAGCCTAGACAGGCCATTTGTATGGAAAAGCCACTAGAAGTGGCTTGGGTGGGCCCACAGGTTGGGTGGGGTGGTGTTTCAGGGAATCACCAGGACCAGCTAGCAGTGGTAGGTAGATGGAGACTCGGATGTGGCACCAGCCTTCGCCTGCACTGGAGAGGGTTCAGCAAAGGAACAATGGCTTCTGTCAGTACTTCTGTCTGGAAGAAAGCAACCCCTCCAGCCCTCACTCCGGAACCAAACAAACAACTTGGTTTCTCCCCTTTTGTCCCTAGTGCTTTTTGAACTGCTACCTCAGGGCTGAAGCTCAGAGTAAGTGAGTTCATTTGTGTGTCTGTCCATGTACGACCCCTGAAGGACAAATGTCTGGGACTCGGAAGCAGTTTGTCTCACTCAGCCACAATTTCTGTTGGTTTTCACAGCCAGAAGTTATGGAGGCTTCTCCTCCTGGCACTAGAACCCTGAGCTGGAAAGCCTGGTGAGGTGCCAGGACTCCTCTCTCCTCCTCAGCTGAAGTAACCCTCCTAATTTTTAACTGCCACACGTGGGTGTGGAACCAGCCTGTTTGGAGTCTCTGCCCCTCCTACCAGTCTCAATGTGGCTGCTTCTTATTTTAAATCCTCACATGAGGATATGTTTATTAATTTTAGAGAGATAGGAAGGGGGCAAAGGGAGAAACACTGATCTGAAAGGGAATGATCAATTTGTTGCTTGCCACATGTGCCTTGACTGAGGACCAAACCCACAACCTAGGTATGTTTCCTGACCAGGGATCAAACCTGTAACCTTTTAGTGTTTGGGATGATGCTCCAACCAACTGGGTCACCTGGCCAGGGTACAGTGTGGCTTCTTCTTTATATTCTAACTTTAGGACTTCTTTTCAGCTAGACTTCAGGTGGTCTCACTGCTGGTTATTCTATAATTTAGTTGTAATTTTGATGTAATAATGGGAAAATGGGAGTACTGCATTTACCTACTCTGCCATCTTTACTGGAAGCCTATATATAAAAGTTGTAAGTTTATGGCTATTTAGAAAATATTTGCCTACTCCAACGTTGCTAAAATATTCTCCTATGTTTTCTTCCAAAAATTGTATAGGTTTTATTTTGACATTTAATTCCATTAATGTGAGTTAATTTTTTATATGATATAAGGTAACTCTCAAATTTCTTTTTCTTTTTCTCTCTCTTATATTTTTTTTTATTGCATATAGATATCCAATTGTTCTAGCTTCCCTGCTACTTACAATAGCCAAGTGCTGGAAATAGCCTAAGTGCCCATCAGTGGATGAATAGATCAAAAAACTGTGGTACATTTACACAATGGAATACTAAATAGCAGAAAGTCCAGTCTCTTGCTTTAGATGATGTAAATAGGCCCATGTCACTTTGTCTTCCTATTTCTTTGCAGGTTTGGCGTTTGGCATTAAATATGTTAAGTAGCAAACCAGGCTTTCCAGGAATGGGAGAATTAGTAAATCTCAGTGTATACAATACCATTTTTCCTTCCCTTGGCTTTTGGGAGTGCACTTTTGGAGTTTCTTGAGACACTCGGAAATTTAGAGAGTTATATATATGAAGGTTCTATCAACTTCATTCTTAATTTCTTAATTTTTGAAGAAGGCATTGGCCTTGAAGCAATAGAGGGCTTCATCCAAAATATCTGTGTGTTCTGTTTTTCTAGGGTCAGCTCCTTTGAACTGACTCTCTGAGAGGCAACAGTGTCATGTTCCCAATGAGCTTGGTGTCAGGGCTTGTGAAAGAAGGGTAGGCAGGAATCTTTGTGGCCCTCTAATTTCAACCCAGATGAGGATGATCTGGTTAGAGCCAGGGAATCTAACACGTGACCTGACTGGGAATTAGACCGGCGACCCTCTGATTCACAGGCCACCACTCAATTCACTGAGCCAAACCAGCCAGTATGTATTTTTTTAATAAAAAATAAGTAAATTTTTTATTAAGACCTTGAGTTGTGCTTCTGGATGGTGGGAAAATGTCCTTGGGAATCTTTTCCTCGAAAGAATTTTATTCTTTAGATTAGTTTTAAGATCTGTATTTTGTTGAGAGTTTTGGGAATTATACCCATGGACTGTCCTGTAGATCAGTTAACCTTGGTTCTGGGTAAGCATTGAAGAGGCTGATTTCCATGTAGGAGAAAAAATCCAAGAGGTGCCTAAGAGATATGATTAATTTTAGTGAAGTTGTAGATATATTGTCTCTGGGTGTGGTTATAAAAAACAGTTACTGTTATAGCCCAAGAATAATTTTATCCTCTTTTAGCAGAAGAACATTTTTTTCATTATTGTAAACAATAATAATGTAGTTTTATATTTTTCTTATATGTTAACAAATATATTAATATAATTATTAATATATATAAGTTATAACAATCTCATGATAATGTAAATTATTGTATTTTTATTATATAATGTACTTTCATATTTTTCAAATTGGTTGTACTAGCAAAGCTTAAGGGAGCTAAATTACAAAATTAGGAAAGTGTTTTTATTTTTAATTTTTTTCAACATTAAAATTTTTATTTATTTATTTACTTCTGTTTTTATTGGGGAGAGGTGGTGATTTTTTTGTTTTTAGTAAACCTTACATCCAAGCACATCATGATTAATGGTTAAGGGAGTATGATACATAGAGTCAAAGTATACAACTTTAAACCAGTAAAGAAAAAAGTATGAATAAATAAAAGTACTAAGAAAGTGTGAAACGAGCATGTAAATTACAGCACAGGGAATATAATCAATAATATTGTCATAACTACATATGATGTCAGATGGGTACTAGATTTATCAGGAGATCACCTTGTAAGTTATAGAAATGTTTGATCACTATGCTGTACAGATGAAACTGATATAATATTGAATATCAACTATAATTGGAAAAAAGGAATAGCCATACAAAGGACTATTGCTCTGATAGTCTTGGGCAGGCACTTCCGGAAGTGTGTAGTTGCCAGATTATTCCTAAAATCTTGAATCAGCAGTAGCCTTCCAGAAACCATAAACTTCTGGAGGTTCTCTGGAAACTCTCAATTTAGAATCCCTAACATGTAATTTTGGTTATGCTAAGGTCCTTTACATTTTTCTAGAAAATTGTCAGTGATACAAACAATAAGGTTTTGAAGTAAAGAGCAAAATTCTATGTAAACAAAATTTCATGAAAATTTCCCAGTTAAATGTATTTTTATATTACTGGATATATAAGATGAAATGCCCTACATAGGAAACACGAGGTCTAATAGTATTTTACGTTGTGATTGTTGTGGCTGTTCAACAGGAAGTGTCTTAATCTATCCTGAATATCAATGTACTATTAATAGTTTGTATTCACAAGTGAAGGAGGGAATCAATTGATACAATTCATCCGGTGATGCTCAAAATATCTTGTAGGGCAGGATCCTAATCTATGTCTTATCTTTACAATATTTTCTGGTTAATTTGGTTCCTGATGGGACATAAACTGCCGAAATCCTCCGTCCTAGAAGATGTCCCATAAAAGTTAGATTCTGTGGCCAATTTATTCCTACTGTGGATGGATTACTTCATGGGAGATTTCTGCAAGCATTCATTTGGAGTTTAATGGGGCCATCAAGTGGCCATTCTGAATTTGCCAGATTTTATCCTCATGGATCTTATAACCTGATCATTTCCAATGATTGTTTTCAGAATTTGGGTGTCCTGATTGTATGAATCTATCATAGAATCTTTTAATTTCTCCATGGATTTATTGTTAGAATTTTTGTTTTTGTTGTTTTATATGATGTTCTATATAAGGTGTTTAATCAGAGAAAATAGTTTACCATAAAGATCTACTATGTTTTTCTATAATATATGTAAAGTTTTCTATAGTGATTGTAATATATTAATTTCTATAATATTTCTGTGAATCTGTAGCTTTACAAAAGCAATTATTTTACCATGAAGACATCAAGTAATTGATATATTTGTTATTCAATTTTTTTTTAAGATTTTATTTATTTTTAGAGAGACAGGGAGGAAGGAAGAAAGAGAGGGAGAAAAGCATCCATGTGCAAGAGATACACTGATTTGTTGCCTCTCACATACCCCCAATCAGGGACTTGCCTGCAACCCAGGCATGTGCCTAGGCTGGGAATCAAACTGGCAACATTTTGCCTTGCAGGACTGCACTCAACCCACTGAGCCACACTAACCAGGGCTGTTATTCAATTTTTAAGGGTACCTTAGAAGTCTGTGTTTGTATATCCATTTTTAAAAAGTGAATTATCTCTCTGGCCAGTGTGGCTCACTTGGTTGGACATTGTCCATTGAAGTGGCAGTTCCCTGGTTCAATTCCTAGTTGGGGCACATGACTGGGTTGGGGGGACTTGTCCTCAACTGGGACCCATGCAAGAGACAGCCCATCGATGTTTCTCTCACTGTTATTTCTCTTCCCCTCTTTCTCCCTCCCTTCCCCTCTCTCTAAAAATAAATAAAATAAAAATCTTTGAAAAACAAATAATATACATATATACACACACATTTTTATACTAACAATTTAATATGCCCTAGAAAGGATCATGGTTCACTCATTTGAATAATTTGGCTGTTGGTAAGAAATTGGGTTTTATAGGAGTCGAGACAATTTTTTCTATATCTAGCTTGGTATTTTTCATATTTTTGATATAAAACATGTCAACAATATTGAGTTAGGATTTAATACTGAAGCATCAAAAGTTCTTTTCTGATCATGGACATCTTGAATTACAGAAACAAAAGAATAAGATGCTCTTTCATATGGTTATGGAGTTGCTAGATAAAGTGTGCTACACCAGTATTTCATTTTATGAGAAGAGAATGAGAATTAATAAATAAATTTAAAAATATTAAATGGTTTCCACTAGCACTAGTGACTTGGTCCATGTGCCAACATTAGATTAAAAGGCCTAGTAGGAGATCTGAAGTTATTTTGACTTCTTATTTGAGAACTATAATTGCTCTTGTGCAAAAAGGCTTTTTTTTTTTTCCTTAAGGGATAGATTTTATAGAAAATATTTTTAAGTAGTTAAAATACCTAGAAAAAAGGTTACAAGAAGTTTATAAAAACGACCTAACCACAGAACTGCAAGAACTAGAGGAGCAACAACAAACAAAGCCCAGAGCAAGTAGAAGGAAGGAAATCATCAAGATCAGAGCAGAACTAAATAACTCAGAGATTCAAACTACAATTCGAAGAATTGACAGGACCAGGAGCTGGTTCTTTGAAAAAATAAACAAAATTGACAAGCCCTTATCCAGACTCATCAAGAAAAAGAGAGAGA
>PVIW01004120.1:95016-143147 GCA_004026585.1 Noctilio leporinus | reverse complement strand
TTATGCTTAGTGAAATAAGCCAGTCAGTGAAGGACAAATATCATATGATCTCACCCATTATGGGACAATAATGAGCAAAACTAACAACAAGCAAAACAGAACCAAATATATGATTACAATGAATAGGCCTTCAGTGGTCAGGGGGAAAGGGGTTGGGGGAAGGGGGGAGGCAGAGGCAAGAAAGGGGAGCAGCTTAAACAAGAACCTAGTATAAAGGAACCATGGACATGGACAACAGGTGGGATTGACTTTGGGGGGAATGGGTGGGTGGGGAGGGGGACAGAGGGGAGCAAAAAGGGGATGGATGTAATACAACAACAATAACATTTTTTTTTAAATCAAAAAAAAAAAAAAGAAAGAAAGAAAGAAAGAGAAAGAAAGGGAGAGAAACATCCATATATGGCTGCCTTTCACCTGCCTCCAGCTACGGACCTGGCTGGAGATATGGCTTGCAACCTGGTTATTTGCCCTGGCTGGGAATCGAACCAGTGACCTTCAGGTTCTCTGGCTGGTGCCTATCCAGTGAGCCACCAGACAGGCAGTTATTATTTTTTTTAGTGGCTAACAAATTTATTGAATTTACATGCAAAGAAACTTTGGCCTTCATTATGTATATTGGTGTTATCTCTGTTGCTGTTTGTGACTGCAATTTTAGCCAATGCTTCAGCTGTGTTATTTGCCAATAGCACAGAAGTAACTTCCATTGTGCTATGTTATTTTTCCTTTGTCAGTATGCATTAAAATGATTCACTTTAATGGAACTTTTCAGCAACTTGTTTAATTATAAGGTGCCCAGAAAAAAGTGATGGGGAGAAAGAGAGAGAGAGGGAGAGGGAGAGAGAGGGAGAGAGAGAAAGAGAGAGAGAGACAGACAGAGAGAGAGAGAGAAAGAGAGAGAGAGAGAGAGAGAGAATCTGTAACTAAATGTATCTCCTCTGACAAAACCACAGTGGTCTCAGGAGAAATTTTCACTAATTCCTGGAAAGAATTCAAGGGATCAAGGTTAGAGCAGTGGTAGCAGGCCTAAGTCAGGATGGAAAAGTATGAAGAGTAAAGACCATCATAAACCCAGAGAGGGAGCAGTCAGGAACAAAGTCAGTGGAGAGGACAGTAAGTAGAGAACAAGATGCAATGTTAGAAACAAATGTGATAACATTCTGTCAGTAGGGAGTTTGGAGATGGGTGAAGGAAGTAAAAGTGAAATGAAAGTGAAGGGACATAGACCAGGAGAGAAGAATGGTACCAGATTGTGGGAAAGAAGTTCCCTTTAGAAATAAAAACTTCCATTGCAATTGGAAACCTGTATTTAGCATTTTCAGTATTATTGACATCCTTTTTTTAAATACTAAAATAATTAAAGCAACATTCCATTTCAAATGCTCTGTTTCATTAGAAAGTAGACAGTCACAGCAATGATTCTGAACCATCCCTTTAAGAAGTTTTTGAAAACGCCTTTGTGATCATAGTCTCTAGAGGTTCCGATTCAGTAGTTGAGTCCTGAAGCCCAGGAATATGCATTTTATATGTCACTCTCCCACCCCACCAGTTTCAGTGTAAATGCTCCATGGTCCAAGGTTTGGGAGGCACTGACCTAGGAGGTGGGATTTAGAGCAGGCTAGAGGAAAAAGGACAGCCATCATCGAATTCCCCTTATTCTCGTTTTCCTTTCTACTTCTTACCCCACTTTTACCTTCCTTAAACTTTCTTTCCAAAGTCTCCATGATGTTCCATCTTCCTAAAATACCCATCCCTGTGGCTCACCAGGCTCAGGTCCTCTCTCATCCCTTGAGTATCAGTTAGCCGGTTTAGCAAGCAAGGCTGGGTCATCTCAGTGGTTAGCAGAGGGTAATTTACATTGGCTTATTGCCTCTTCTTCCTTTAGGATTTCAAAATCTGCAATAGCAATCACTGTGTCTTCGTCATTGTTATGATCCTGCTCATAGTGCATTGCCTTAAGCAGGAAGGATAATTAAAGATAAAGCTGATGCAATAATCACACTTAATAAGAAAATTCAAAGACTCATTATTAAGGTCTAGAAATCTGACAATACCTGTTGGGGACCACCTGGTCTGGTACTAGGGACTGTAGCCCTATGCAAGCAAGAGCCAGAACATCAGGTCTATAAGACTTGACCAGAAAACTGGGAATGCTAGAGGCAAATATGACCCAGTATTAGCCAGGAGCTTGCCATGAGAAATCTGGCCTAAAAGAATGCATTATACCCCCTGAAGCCTGTCCTGTTCTCAGTATCTTTAGTTAATGCATACCAGATGTTTAAGCTCAAAGCACAGGATAATGTTATGCACCCTTTTTTATGGCCACCTGGAGTCTCCTTGTCTGGCTAGCCCTGACCTGAGGGAGATCTCTGTGTTCTTTAAATTGTTATCTCTGAACAATAGCTATTTTCTGTGATCAGCACTGCATGATGTTGATTGATGAACTTTGAATGATACCATATACCCCTAGGTAATCTGAAGTCAATAAAAACCCTTGGAAGAAGGTGTTCAGGGCACTTCTTAGATCTGCCAGCCCTTCTCTCCCCAAGCAGCTCCTGCGTTGGTAGTCTTCTTTCATCTGTGGCTGGGGAACTTCATGATATGGGTTTCCCCTCAAGTACCATCCCAACAAGACAGGGAACTGATACCTATGAATGGAGGTAACCTGTCCAGTATCATGCACTTAACTTGTTCTTAGATGCCTTAGAGATATACTTTGCATCCAGCTCTCTCTCTCTCTCCCTCTCTCCCTTTCTCTCGCTCTCTGTTTCTCTGTCTCTCTCTTTCTCTCCACTATTTATTTTACAACTACAGTTGACATACAATATTATATTAGTTTTAGATATACAATATAGTGATTAGACATTTATATAACTTCCAAAGTGATCACTGTGTAAGTCTGGTATAATCCTGGCATCATACTTAGTAATTACAATATTATTGACTATATTCCCTATGCTATACCTTATGTTCCCATGACTATTTTATAATTACTAATCTATACTTCTTAATCTCTTTATCTTTTTGACCCAGTTCCCCAACCCCACCTCCCCTATGGCAACATAAACCTGTTCTCTATATCTATGATGCTCTGTTTTGTTTATTTTGTTCCTCAAATTCCACATATAAGTGAAATCATATTTGTTTTCCTACATCTGACTTATTTCACTTAGCACAATCACCTCCAAATCCATCAATGCTATCACAAATGGTAACATCTCTTTATTTTTTGTGGCTCAGTAATATACACACCAAATTTTCTTTAGCCAATTGTCTGTTGGTGGACATTTAGGTCACTTCCATATCTGGAATATTCTAAATAATGCTGCAATGAACATGGAGGTGTATAGATCTTTTCTGATTAATATTTGGGGTTTTCCAGATAAATACCCAAAAGTAGAATTGCTTATCAGAGGTAGTTCTATTTTTAATTTTTAAAGAACCTTCCATATTGTTTATTTTCCAGAGCGCTGTTTCAATTTACAATCCCACCAACAGAGCACAGGGGTTATCTTTTCTCCACATTCTCATCAACACTTATTTCTTGTGTAGGTGATATTTCACTGTGGTCTTAATTGGAATTTCCCTGTTGAGTAATGATGTTGAGCATCTTTTCATATGTCCACTGGCCATATCTATGTGTTCTCTGGAGAACTATCTGTCCATCTCCTCTGCCAATTTTTAAATTAGATTGTTTATTTTTGGTCTTAAGTAGTATGTGTTACTTATATGTATATTTTGGATTTTACCCCTTATCAGATGTATCATTGGTAAATATCTTCCCCCAATTAAGTAGGTTGTCTTTTCATTTCATTGATGGTTTACTTCACTGTATTTTTTTAGTTTAATATAGTAGTTTCATGTATGCATGTATGTTTTCCTTGCCTGGGGAGACATTTAAAATATATATATAATGCTAAGAGCAATGTCAGAGAGTTTACTGCCTATGTTTTATTCTAAGAGTTTTATAGTTTTGGGTCTTATATTTAAGTCTTTAATACATTTTAAGTTTATTCTTTTATATAGTGTCACAAAGTGATCTAGTTTTATTCTTTCGAATGTGTCTGTTCAGTTTTCCCAACCTCATTCTTGAAGAGATTGTTCTAACCTATTGTTGATTCTTGCCTACTTTGTCATAAATTAAATGACCATAAAGGTATGGGTTTATTTCTGAGCTGTCTGTTCTGTTTCATTGATTTATAATCTGTTTTTATGCCAGGATCATGTTGTTTTTGATAACTATAGCTTTGTAGGATAGCTTTGTGGTTCTGTGTAAATTTTAAGATTATTTGTTCTGTTAACACTGTCATCGGTACTTTATTAGGGATTGCATTGAATCTGTAGTTTGCTTTGGGACAATGTTAATTCCTCCTATAAGCATGGTGAATGCTTCCACTTATTTCTATCTTCTTTAATGTTTTTTCCAATGTCTTGTAGTTTCCTGAGTACAGATTTTTTACCTTCTTGGTTAAATTTATTTTTAGGTATTTTATTTTTTTCAATTATAATTTCACTTTCTGATAATTCATGATAAGTGTATAAAAATGCAACTTATATATGAATAAGAATTTTGTAATTTTACTGAATTCATTTATTCTGATATTTTTGGTTGGATTTTAGATATCTATATATGTTATTTGCAAATGTAATAAGTTTTACTTCTTCTCTAAATAAAATGCCTTTTTTCCCCCTTTTTCTTTTGTCTGATTGTTGTGGCTAAGACTTCCAATATTATGTTGATTAAAGAGCTGAAAGTGGACATACTTGTCTGTTCCTGAGCAAACAAAAAAGGTTTCAGTTTTTCATCATTGAGTATATTAGCTAGCTATGTGCTTGTCATGGATGATCTCTATTATGTTGAGGTCTACTCCAACTATATACACTTTGCTGGGAATATTTAATATGAATGAATGTTAGATGTTGTCAAATGCTTTCACTGCATTTACTAATTTGATCATATGATTTTTATTCTTTGTTTTGTTTACAAGGTATATCATGTTAACTGATTTTTGATACTGTGGCCCAGGTGGGGAAAATCCCACTTCATCATTGTGCATAATCTTTTAAAGCGTTGTTTAATTAGGTTTGCTAATATTTTGTTGAGGAGTTTTGCATCTCTGTTCATGAGAAACCTGAAGCCAACATCATACTCAATGAAACAAATATAAAAGCTTTCCCCATAAAATCAGGAACAAGACAAGGCTGTCCACTTTCTCCACTTCTGTTCAACATCATTTTGGAAATTCTAGCTATAGCTATCAGAGAATAAAAAGGAATCAAATGTATATAAATTGGAATGGAGGAAGTCAAACTGTCACTATTTGCAGATGATAGGATAGGGTATATACAAAACACGATAGGCTCCACCAAAAACTTACTCAACCTATTAAGAAAATTTAGCAAAAGAGCTGGATATAAAGTCAACATGCAGAAATCAAAAGCATTTTTGTATACCAATAATGAAACATCAGATACAGAAGCTAGAAAACAAATCCCATTTACCATAGCAACAAGAAAAATAAAGTACTTGGGAATAAACTTAACCAAGGAGGTGAGAGACCTGTACTCAGAAAACTATAGAACATTAAAGAAAGAAATTAAGGAAGGTACAAGTAAATGGAAGCATATACCATATTCATGGATGGGAAGAATTAACATGATTAAAATGTCCATACTATCCAAAGCAATCTATAGATTCAATGCAATGCCAAATAAAATACGAATGATGTACTTCACAGAGATTTTAAAATACTTCAAAAAGTTACATGGAGCCAAAAACAACCATGAATAGCCACAGCAATCTTGAGGAAGAAGAATAAAGTAGAAGGAATCACACTACTGAATATCAAACTATACTATAAATCTACTGTAATCAAAACAGTCTGATACTGCATAAGAATAGGCATATAGATCAATGGAACAGAACAGAGAGCCCAGAAATAAACCCAGGACTCTATGGTCAATTAATATTTGACAAAGGGGGAAGGAACATAAAATGGAGTAAAATCAGTCTCTTCAACAAGTGGTGTTGGGAGAACTGGAGAGTAACATGCAAAAAAATAAAACTGGCCCACCAACTTACACCATACACCAGAATAAATTCAGGATGGATAAAGGACTTAAACATAAGCAATGCCACCATGAACATCCTGGTGGAAAATATAGGCAGTAGATTTTTAGATATCCTATGTAGAAATATGTTTCCTGATACTTCTCCAAGGGCAAAGGAAATAAAGGAACACATAAACAAATGGAATTACATCAAACTGAAAATTTTCTGTTCTGCTAAAGAAAACACCAGCAAAATTCAAAGGAAACCAACTGTATGGGAAAACATATTTGCTAAGGGTTTGATCTCCAAAATATATAAAGAACTAATGTGGCTCAACACCTGGGAGACAGACAGCCCAATTAAAAAATGGGCAAAGGACATGAACAGACACCTCTCTGAGGAAGACATAGAAAGGGCCCAAAGGCATCTGAAAAAATGCTCAACATCACTAGCCATCAGAGAGATGCAAACTAAAATCACAATAAAATATGACCTTATACCTGTCAGAATTGCAATCATCAATAAATCAACAAACAAAAAGTGTTGGTGAGGATGTGGTGCACTATTGGTGGGAATGCAGGTGGATGCAGCCACTATGGAAAACAATAGTGGGTTTCCTTAAAAAACTAAAAATGGAACTGCCTTTTGATCCAGCAATTCCACTACTAGGAATATACCCAAAGAACCCTGAAACACCAAGTCATAAGAACCTACGTACCCCTACGTTCATAGCAGCTCTATTTATAATAGCCAAGTGCTGGAAACAGCCTAAGTGCACTTCAGTGATGATTGGATCAAAACACTTTGGTACATTCACACAATGGAATATTACACAGCAGAAAGAAGGAACTCCTACCCTTTGCAACAACATGGATGGAACTGGAAAGTATTATGTTTAGTGAAAAAAGTCAGTCAGTGAAAGACAAATACTATATGATCTCACTCATTACAGGACAATAATGAACAAACCAAACAACAAGCCAAACAGAACTAGATACATGAATACAATGGGCAGGGGGGAGGGGTATGGGGGTGAGGGAAAAGAGGAGGAATGGCAAAGAAGGGGAGCAGTTTAGTCAAGAAACTAGTATGGAAGAACCATGGACATGGACAATAAGTGGGATTGAGTTTGTTGGGGAGTGGGTGGGTGGGAAAGGGGACAATGGGGATGGCTGTAATACAACAACAATATGAACATGGTATATGCTTCCATTTATTTGTATCTTCCTTAATTTCTTACTTCAGTATTCTGTAGTTTTCTGACTATAGGCCTCTTGCCTCCTTGGTTAATTTTATTTCTAAGTACTTTATTTTTCTTGTTGCTATGGTAAATGGGATTTGATTTCTAGCTTCTATCTCCGATGTTTCGAAGATACATTATTGGTATATAAAAAAGCTTTTGATTTCTGAATCTTTATATTCAGATATTTTGCTAAATTTGCTTATTAGGTTGAGTAAGATTTTGGTGGAGTCTATCAGATTTTGTATGTACATTATCATATCATCTGGAAATAATAACAGTTTGACTTCCACCTTCCAATTTGGATACCTTTGATTCTTTATCCTTCTCTGATAGCTATGACTAGAATTTCCAAAATGATGTTGAACAGAAGTGGAGAAAGTGGACAGCCTTGTCTTGTTCCTGATCTTAGGGGAAAAGCTTTTAGTTTTTGCCCGTTGAGTATGGTGTTGGCTTCAGGTTTCTCACATATGGCTTTTATTATGTTGAGATATGTTTCCTCTATTCCCATCTTGCTGAGTGTCTTTATCATAAATGGTTGCTGTACTTTATCAAAAGCTTTTTCAGCATGTATTGATATGATCATATGGTTTTTGTCTTTCATTTTATTGATGTCGTGTATTACATTTATTGATTTGTAAATGTTGTACCATCCTTGCATCCCTGGCATGAAACCCACTTGATCGTGGTGTATGATCTTTTGAATGTATTGCTGGATCTGATTGGCCAATATTTTGTTAAGAATCTTAGCATCTATATTCATCAGAGATATTGGCCTATAGTTTTCTTTGTTAGTTGTGTCTTGACTTGGTTTTGGGATTAAAATAATATTGGCCTCACAGAAAGAGTTTGGAAGTCTTCCATCTTGTTGGATTTTTTGGAATAGGTTGAGGGAAACAGGAGTTCTTTAAATGCTTGGTAGAATTCATGTGTGTAGCCATCTCGTCTGGGGCTCTAGTGCTTTGGAAGATTGATTACTTCCTCAATTTCACTAGTTGTTATTGGTCTATTCAGGCTTTCTGCTCTTCTGGATTCAGTTTTGGTAGACTACACATTTCCAGAAAATTTTCCATTTAACCCTGCTTGTCAAATTTCTTGTCATATAGTAGTTTGCAGTCATTTCTTACAATCCTTTATATTTCTGAAGTATCAGCTGTAATTTCTCCTCTGTCAATTCTGATTCTGTTTATTTGGGTTGTCTCTCTCTTTTTCTTAATGAGTCTAGTTAAAGGCTTGTCAATTATGTTTATCTTTTCAAAGAATCAGCTCCTGGACTTGTTGATTCTTTGAATTGTGGTTTTAGTCTCTAAGTCATTTAATTCTGCTCAGATCTTGATGATTTCCTTCCTTCTACTTGCTCTGGGCTTTGTTTGTTGTTGCTCTTATAATTCTTGCAGTTTTATGATTAAGTTGTTTGTATAAGCAACAACTTGTTCTGAACTTTTTAGGTCTGCCTGTATTGCTATGAATTTTCTTCTGAGGACTGCCTTTGCTGTGTCCCATAGGATTTGGGCTGTTGTATATTCATTGTCTTTTGTTTCCAAAAACATTATGATTTCATTTTTAATCTCCATGTTAATCCATTCATTACTTAAAAGCATGTTATTCAGTCTCCATGAGTTAGATTGTTTTTGGTTTTTCCCTTGAGGTTGGTTTTTAGTTTCAATCCATTGTGATCTAAGAACATGATTGGTATGATTTCAATTTTACTCTATTTGTGGAGGCTTGTCTTGTGACCTACCATGTGATCTGTCTTGGAGAATGTTCCATGTGCATTTGAAAAGAATGTGTATTTTGCTTCCTTGGTGTGAAAGGTTCTGTATACATCAGTTAGGTCCATTTCCTCTAGAATGTTGTTCAATGCCAGAACATCTTTAGTGATTTTTTGTTTGGAAGATCTGTCCATTGTTGACAGTGGGGTATTAAAATCCCCTACTCTGAGTGTGTTGCTATCTATATCCTTCTTGAAGATTTTCCTTATATATTTCAGAGCTCCTATGTTGGGTGCATATATCCTCCCTTCACAGACAAGATACTTTGTCTGTGAAACTCCTTATTTCTCCTTCCATTTTGAATGAAAGCCTTGCCGAGTAGAGTATTCTTGGTTGCAGTCCTTTGTTTACCATTACTTGGAATAGTCTTTGCCATTCCCATCTGGCTTGTATTGTTTCTGTTGAATAATCATTTGATAGTCTTATTGGAGCCCTGTTATTTGTCGTTTCTCTCTTGATGCTTTTAGGATTCTCTCTTTGTCTTTGAAATTTGCCATTTTAATTATAATGTATCTTGGAGTTGGTCTGTTTTTGTTGATTTTCATTGGGACCCTCTGTGCTTCCTCAACTTGAGTAATATTTTCACTCATCACGTTAGGGAAATTTTCTCTCATTAATTTTTTGAACAGGTTTTCTATTCCTTGTTTCTCTTCTTCTTCTAGTATCCCTATGATACAGGTGTTATTACATTTCATGTTGTCCTGCAGCTCTCTTAAAACCTCTTCATCCTTGTTCATCCTTTTTTCATTCTCTTGTACTGTCTTGGAGTATTTGTCTACATTTTCCTCCAACTCGCAGATCTGGTCCTCTGCTTTCTGTTGCCTACTGTTGATTCTTTCTACTGTATTCTTCAATTCAGAAATTGTATTCTTCATTATCTTTTGGTTCTTACTAATAGTTTCTATGTCCTTTTTAAAGCTGATGTAGCTCTCAGTAAGTTCTTTGTAGCCTCCCTGGAGTTCTAACTAGTTTGTGGAACACCCTTCTGTGTTAGGAGATTTGTGGAGTTCAGTGTTGCATTCTCCTGGATTTTCTCCACTTCTTGCTCTTCGGGTGGCATTTATTTAGTTAACTTGGGCTGTCTGGTTGTATTTTGGATTGGTTGTGTATGTTGCTTCTTTCCTTCCAGTTAGCTGATTGTGAGACACTCCTTCTATCATTTTTCATACACTGCTTTTAAGCTGCTCCTAAAACAGAACCCCCAGTCCAGGCAAAATAACCAGACCTTCAGAGATATCTTTCTCCTTTACTCCCCCTTTTGACTCCCTATGAACGTAACTATATAGGCATAACCTCCAAGGTAATACTTGCTTTAAATCACACCCTCAGCTGCAACTGAGCCACTCTTAATAGGGATGTATTAAACTATTTTATGAGGGGAAAATTAAGTTGACTAAAGTACAGATAATTTTGAAGGATGCTAAGAAGTAGCAATGATAGCAGGGATATGAGAGAGAAAACCAACTTATCTATTCTATAGAAATGAGGAGGGGAGAATTGGAAAGTCTGAAATGCAAGTGAACAGTATAAGCCTATATACATAGTTGCCGCATCTGCCTCTCGGTTCACCCTTAATGAGCCATGATTGGTCCAGGTGGAGCCAGGACCTATGTACTTTTAGCAGAAGAAAAATAAATAAATAAATACATTTTTAAAAATAAATAAATAAAATTTAAAAAGGTGTAGTTTCTAGTAGTGCATCCACAAAAAAATAAAGAAAGAAAAGAAGAAAGAAAGGGTTTTTTGAGGACTGGAAATGAGTTGTAGCAGGAGAGTAAGTAGACTTTTAAACAAGAGTAGGAGGAGGGTTTTGGGTGTTTAGGTGGATTGAGATAAGGGAGGAGTAAAAATATGTGAGTTGGGATACCCTGTGGTGTAAACTGTATTTACTTAAAATGCACCAATTGTGAGGGTTGGAAGTAACTTTTGAAAAGGATACATTAGGGATTAATAGCTCATTTAGCTCTTGGTGTAATTGAGGTGCTTGAGACTAGCAGCAATCCATTTCCTGATTCTGCCTCTTTTTCTTGGTCAAGTCTCTGCAATCTACAGTTAAGCTGTGTGGTCTTGGAGTGGCAGGGCCTATGGCTGTCACAGTCAGGGCTGATTCTGAGTGTCAGTCCCAGGTAGGCTGAGCCTCCAGTAGCCTAGCTGGGTTTCTGTGCTGCTGGTGTTTTGGGGTCCTCCCTTCTCTCACTGATTCTGTGTGAAGACCTGCAGGGTGGTTCTGTGGTATCTATGGCTGCTCTTCCCCCTCCAGCTCCTAGAGGAAGTTTCTGCCTGGGATGGGCACCTGGCTCCAATGGCAGTGGGTTGTGGGGTGGCCTGCAACCTCTCTGGCTTCTGTGATGACTGGCCCTACCCCTGCAGCTCCTGGAGGAGTTAGCCCATGTCTGCTAACAGCACCTGGCTCCCCCAGGCAAAGGCTAACCCTTCAAGCACTCCAGCTCTTTGAGGTGTTTTTCACCACCGCCTCTGTGATGCGTGTCTGGCTCCACAGAGGGTCTGCAGCTCAGTCTGTGGGCTAATGCTACTCCTCCCCCTCCAGCTCCTTGAGGAGGCCTTTGTTGCCTGCAATGGGCATGCAAGTTGCACCAGCTGCCAGTTCCTGGCTCACAGTTTTCGAGATTTTGTGAGAGTCTGCATGCAGGTGTGGGTGCATGAGGCTGGGCCCTCCCCCTCACCAGGGCTTTGAGCCAACCTCTCCCCAGTGGCACAGCGACAGGACTTCAAGTCTTTGTGGGAGCCCGCACCACAGTGTGGATGTGTGGGGCTAGGCCCTCCCCCTCACTGGGGCTCCACGCAGCTCTCTCCCTGGTGGCACAGTGGTACAGTGGCACAGTTTTTGGCCCTCTCATTGCTCTGGCTGGTGTAATTCCCTGCTCCCCCACTCCTGCTCCCCTCAAGTCTCTTCTCCTCTGCTTTTGGCCCAGTGAGGAGCTTCTTCTCCTTCAATTTCCTTAGCAAGGCTCTCACACAGTCCCTCCCCTGCAGGAGTTCAATTCCTCATTCCCTCCAGAGTTTGCACTCACTGTCCACACTTCACTGCTCATATTTCTAGTCACCAGGGAGCCTGGAGCTGCCTTCAGTTAGAGACACCCTTCTGGGCAGAGCCACCACTGCCCAGAGCCGACCTCGGCCCTCCGGCAGATTTAGAACTGTCTCATCTGCTCTCCTGCAGGTCTCTGCTGCCTCTGAGCTGTGCTCCCCTGAGTCCGGATGCTTACTGCTCCAAGTCTTAGGGACCTGTCGACATCTCGTGTTCCCTCTCCTGTACTTCAGCTGCTCTGGCATTCGAGAACGCCATCAGCACTTGCCCTCTACTCTGTCGCCATCTTTCTGTTTCTGCACCTTTTTAAAGTAGACCCTTTAGCATTTCTTGCAATGCTGGTTTGGTAGAGATATATTCTTTTAGTTTTCTTTTGTCTGGGAAACTCCTTATTTCTCCTTCCATTTTGAATGAGAGTCTTGCTGGTTGAGTATTCTTGGTTGGAGGCCTTTGTTTCCCATTTCATGGAATACAAGCCCTTCTGGCTTGTAGTGTTTCTGTTGAATAATCATTTGATAACCTTATTGGAGCCCCCTTATATGTTATTTGCTATTTTTCTCTTGATGTTTTTAGAATTCTCTCTTTACCTTTGATATTTGCCATTTGATTTATAATGTGTCTTGGAGTGAGTCTGTTTGGATTCATCCCCATTGGGACCCTCTGTGCCTCCTGAACTTGAGTAACGTTTTCACTCATCATGTTAGGGAAGTTTTCTATCATTACTTTTTAAAATAGATTTTTCATTCCTTATTTCTCTTCTCCTTCTGCTATCCCTATGATATGGATATTTTTGCATTTTATATTGTCCTGCATCTCTCTTAAAACCCCTTCATTCTTGTTCAGCCTTTTTTCATTCTGTTGCACTGTCTTGGAATATTTTTCTACATTGTCCTCCAGCTTGCTGATCCGATCCTCTGCTTCCTCTAGCTTGCTGTTGATTCCTTCTACTGTATTCTTCAATTCAGAAATTGTATTCTTCATTTCCTCCTAGCTCTTACTGATAGTGTCTATGTCCTTTTTAATGCTGATGTAGCTCTCAGTAAGTTCCTTGTAGTCTCCTTGGAGTTCTTCCTAGTTCCCCTGGAGCTGTTTGTAGTTTTCTTACAGCTGGCTGAGTTCATTGAACTTCTCTATCATCATTATTTTGAATTCCATATCTGATAGTTTGCTTGCCTCTGTTTCATTTAGTGATCCTTCTGGGGATTCCTCCTTTCTTTTTGGTGATGCACTGTTTCTTTTTCTCCCCATTTTTAGGTTTCATTGTAATCCAATCAGACTGTAATCAGCTGTCAGGCTAAGGCACTGGCTAGGCTGGAAGGATTGATTTAATTGTAATCCTATCAATCTGTGATCCACCACCAGGCTCAGATGCTACTTGGGGTGACAGACTGATTCAGTTTTAAATCAATAAATCAGCTACCAAACTCGGGTCCTGCTGGGCTAGACAGAGAGGTTCAATTGTGATCCAATGGATCAGCCACCAGCTCAAGTGCAGCCTGTTGGGACAGATTCAGATGTAAAAGAATGAATCTGTGATCAGCCTCCAGGCTCAGGAGCCACTGGGCTAGACTAAAAGATTCAGTTGTAATCCAATAAGTTTGCCATCAGCCACCAGGCCCAGAGGCCATTGGGTGGGACAAACCAACTCAGTTTTGAACCAATGAATCCACCATCAGCCAATGGGCTCACTTGCCAGTGTGTGGGGCTGACTGACTGACCCAACTTTAAGTCAAGAGTCTGTAATCAGCTGCCAGGCCCAGGCGCTGCTGGGCAAGACATATCCCTTCAGGTGCCAACTATTGTGTCTATGCTTAGACACAGCAGGGAGGGAGAGATTTATTTAGATGTAAATTAGAGAATTGTGATCAGGCACCTGGCTCTGGCACTGCTGGGTAGGGCTATGAGGACCCTCATATGTAAGCTGCTTGGTGCAGTGCAGTCTAGCTGAGGTGTGGGTGATGAGTCAGCACCAAGATCCCCACAGTCACTTCCCCACTTTTCTCCTCCAAGCCACCACCACAAATTCTCCCCACATGTCTGCAGTTCTCTCTGCCCTCCCTCTGTTGGAGCCCAGGGTAGGTGGGTCCAATGTATTTTTGTTGTGGTCACTCTAGTAGTTCTCTGTCTCCAGTGTTCTCTCAGGCTAGTAAACTCCACAGCTTTCTGCCCTTCTCCACTGGGTACTGCTCTGCTCTCTGCCATGTCGCAGTAGCTGGGAATCTCAGTGGGTGGAGCAGACCCACCCTTCTCAGTTGGAGCCCCTGGCTCCATCCCTTTGGCTGCTGCCTCCCATGGGGACCTGGCCAGCCCTCTCATGTCTCTGTGATTCCTACCAGTCACATTGTGATGAAGTATCCTCTTCTGTTTTGTCTGTGGTTATAGGGCTTCTTTCTAGCTGGTATTCTGATGGTAATTCCAGCTGACTTTTTCTCCAAAAAAGTATTTCCAGATGTGACCTGGGAGGAGTTTGGTGTAGCTCCATTTACTCCTCCACCATCTTGCCAGCTCTCCTCTAAAACTGATTTTTTAATGAAGTAAAAAGATTATTTTCATCTTGTCACTTCTATGTCCTATTTAAAAACATTTAGAGTGCTTACTTCAGCAACAAATATACTAAAACTGGAACCATACAGAGAAGATTAGCATGGCTCCTGTGTAAGGATGACACACAAATTTGTGAAGCATTCCATATTAAAAAATAAAACAAAACATGTAGAGCCCTGGCTGGTGGCTCAGTGGATAGGTGCCAGCCTGCAAACCCAAATTTGCTTTTTCGATTCCTAGCCAGGGCACATAACCAGGTTGCAAGCCAGGTCTCCAGCCAGGTCCGTAGCTGGAGGCAGGTGAAAGGCAACCATACACTGATGTTTCTCTCCGTTTATGCCTCACTCTCATCCCTTCTCTCTGAAAATAATAAAATATTTAAAAAATAATAAAAAATAAAAGCATTTAATGCTTTTCATTAATATAAGTTAAATCTAAAATTTTCTACCTGGTGCTTAAGGTTATTGAGCTTCTTGTTTAAACACATGGTTCCATCTCCTCAATATCTCTTGCATGGAAGGTTGGCTCAGCCAAGAAAGGCCTTATAATGTCCACCTTGGCACACTTATTCATAGCTTTTGTTCTGTCCAGAATGTCATCCTTTCTTTCTGTTCCCTACCTTCCTGAGCTCTTCCCTGAAGTGCCTAGCTCTTTCAAGTAGCCTTTCTAAGTCCTTCCCACAGTCACATCCTTGTGTTTGTCCTCTCACAGCATCTGCTTTCATGAGAGGCAGACTATGTGGCCTGGGAGAAACCAAGCAAGGAACCCTAAATGAATGAAATAAGCCAAACAAGGGAATGAGGATTGCCAGGACCCCAGCAACAAGTAAGCGTTCCATCCAAAGATAGTCAAATGAAAATATAAATTTGCTTTTAAAAGCAGACCAAACAAAGAGCAGACTGCTGACAGAATCTGACCTACAGTTTATACTCTCTGATCATGAAAACTGCTTTGAACTTTTGCTTAAAGTTTGAGGGGTTCAGGGGCCCAGAAAGAGGGGACGAAGAGTAGTGTCAACTGAGTATCAAGAGTAGGATGGGTTAGGTTGAGAATGAAAAATGGACCAGACATTCTGGAGTTAAGAGAAGGAGGGGTGGGTTGAAGAATGGAATAGGAGGTCTATGGTAAGAGTTATGCAGAAATTAAAAAAAATAAAATTCTGTTTTGTTTCAGGTAACATCATAATATCTTTAGTGTCAAAATGACCTTAGCAAAATAAAAACAAACTAACCTGTTTCATCCCCCTACAGCTGCATCAAAGTTCCACTCATAGTAGTACAATTAGCAATAGCTAAATTGAGTTGGATCTATATTCCATGCAGGCACTGTATTAAGTAGGCTTCCTAGGAATGTCTACTTCCCTCAGGCCTCAAAATAGCTATGCAACTTGATAGAGGATGCTTAGAAGAAAAACATATAGGCCCTGGTTGGGTAGGCCCTAGCTGGTTAGGACATCATCCTGATGTGCCAAGACTGAGGGTTCGATTCCCAGTACAAGGGAACAACAAACTGATTCTCTCTCTCTCTCTTTCAAATCAATTTTAAACATGTAGGCAAAGTATTTTGCTCTAGGTCACATAGCTAGGAGGTGGCAGGACAGACTTTTGAATCCAAAGGTTATACCCCTAATTACTGCAATGTACAGCTCAGAAGCAGTGAAACAAAGGGAACCTTTTATAGCCTGTCAATTAGGGTTTCTCAACCTTGCACTGTCAGCCTTTGAGACTGATAATTCTTTGTTTTGGGGGCCGGTCTGTGCACTGTAGGATGTTTAACAGCATGCCCTGCTTCTACTCACTAGATGCCAGTAGCAAATGCCCTTTTCCTTTTAGTCGTGGCAATCAAAAATGTTTCTACACATTGCCAAAAGTCCCTGAGATAGCGTAAGGTGGGAGGAGCAATATCCCCATTGATATAAATATTGGCCCTTTAAGACAGAACTTTAATACTTGATGTCATTTCCCTTTTCAAGGACTTTTGTAAATCCATCTAAAAACAACAAAAACTATTGCATAACATTTTGTACATTTGATGTATCTCCTCTTTTAGTTGGTTAATTTCTTTAAAAATTATAACTGCGAACCCAAAAGTTTCTGGTTCAATTTCCAGCCAGGGCACATAACTAGGTTGCAAGCCAGGCCTCCAGCTAGGCCTGTAGCTGGAGGAAGGTGAAAGACAACCATACATTGATATTTTTTTCCCTCTCTGCCTATCTCCCTTCCCGTCTCTCTGGAAATAATAAATAAAATATTTAAAACATTATAAAAATAGGGAAGCAAAAGGTCACCAAGAAATCATTAAATGAGGGAGAGGGGGACCAAGATGGCAGGGGAATAAGTGGAGCTACACCAATCTCCTTCCAGGTCCAATCTGGAATTACAACTTAATTGGGGAAAAATCACCTGGAATTACCAACAGAACACCAATTGGAAAGAAGCTTTATAATTACAGACAGAACAGAAGAGGACACTTCATCACAACCTGACTGGTAAGAATTGCAGAAATGCGAGAAGGCTGGCTGGGCCCCCATAGGAGGCAGCAGCTGAAGGAATGGAGCCAGGGGCTCCACCTGAGAAGGTTGGGTTTTGGTCCCCAAGCTGGGTTTCCAGCTGGGTTTCCCAGCCTATTGCAAAAAAGCAGAGAGTAAAACAGCATACAACAGAGAAGGGCAGAAAGCTGAGGGCTTACTAGCCTAAGAGTGCTGGAGACAGAGAACTACTAAGGTGACCACAACAAAAAAACACTGGCACCCAATTACCTTGGGCTCCAGCAGAGGGAGGGCAGAGAGGACTGGAGACACTTGGGGAGAGTTTGCAGTGGTGGCTTGGAGGAGAGAAGTAGGGAAGCAGCTCTGGGGGTCCTAGTGCTGACTCACTGCCCACACCTCAGGTGGACTACACTGCACCAAGTGGCTTCTGTATAGCCCCTCCCTCTGGAAGCAATTTGCACACCCAGGGGTGCCTGAGCCTGGAGCCTGAAAACAATTCATTGATTTTCATCTGAATAAATCTCTCCTGCCTGTGTCATATCTGAGCCTGGCAGTTGAATACTGATACAATAGTTTGCACCTGAAGCAGAGTTTCTCACCCAGCAGTGCCTGGGCCTGGCGTCTGATTACAAACCCACTGATTTACAGCTGGGTCTGTCAATCACTCCCACCCAGTGGTGTGTGAGTCTAGTGGCTGAACGTGGGTTCATTGGTCTGCAACTGAGCAGCTCAGTTTCACCCAGCAGCATCTGGGCCAGGCAACTGATCAGATTTGTTGATTTACAACTGAAGCTCTCTGGCCTGCCGAGCTGCATTTGAGCCTGGCGGCTGGTCAGATTCATTGATTTATAACTGAATCAATCTGTCCCACCCAGGAGCACCTCAGCCTAGTGGCTGATCACAGGTTCACTGGATTACAATTGCATGATCTGTTTAGCCCAGTGGTGCCTTAGCTTGGCAGCTGATCACGGATTCACTGGATTATACTTAAATCTTTCTGTCTAGCCCAGAGGGGCCTGAGCCTGGCAGTTAATCACAGACTCATTGATTTACAACTGAATCAGGCTGTCCTGGCAAGCTGCATCTGAGTCTGGCAATGGATCACAGATTGATGGGATTACAACTGAATCAATCTGTCCAGCCTAGCAGTGCCTGAGCCTAGTAGCTGATCACAGTACGATTAGATTATAACTTAATTAACTGGCCCTGCACAGTGATGGCTATGGTGGCAAGTGACCACAGATTGATTGGTTTAAAACAGGTAATCAGTCCTGCCCAGAGGTACCTAACCTGATAGCTGAGCACAGATCCATTGAATTAAAAACTGAAGGGTGGCAGCTGGTCTGCAAAGCCTAAGGCTGCTGGTTCAATTCCCCAGTCAGGGCACATAACCAGGTTGCAATGAATATATCTCCACCAAACCAGCATTGCAAGGGATGCTAAAGGGTCTACTTTAAAACAATGAAGAGCCCTGGCTGGTAGCACAGTGGATAAGGCGCCACCGGCCTTCGAACCCAACAGTCGCTGGTTTGATTCTCCAGCCAGGGCACATACCCAGGTTGCAAGACAGGTCTCCAGCCAGGTCTGTGGCTGGAGGCAGGTAAAAGGCAACCATACATTGATGTCTTTCTCCCTCTCTGCCTCTCCCCATTCCCTTCTCTCTGAAAATAACAAATAAAATCTTTTAAAAAAATAAAATGATGAAGAAACACTGCTCACTTCAGCAACACATCGACTAAAATTAGAACAATACAGAGAACATTAACATGGCCCCTGTGCAAGGATGACATGCAAATTCATGAAGCATTCCATATTTTTTGAATTTCTATTTATTAAACTTGGTTTCCCCATGCAAAAGATGAAGAAACAGAGAGAAACAGAGAGCAATACATGTAAAAAAGGGGAAAATGACAATGTATAAGTATATCTCAATAATAACCTTAAATGTAAATGAATTAAACGCACCAACCAAAAAACATAGGGTAGCTGAATGGATAAGAAAACATAAACCACATATATACTATCTTCAAGACACCCACCTCAGAACTAAAGATCAATACAGACTGAAAGTGAATGGATGGAAAAATATATATCAAGCAATTAGACATGAAAAAAAGGCTGGAGTAGCAATATTTATTTCAGACAAAAGTAGATTTTATGATATAGGCCATAAAAAGAGACAAAGAAGGACATTTCATAATACTTAAGAGAACAATCCATCAAATATATATAAAACCCTAGTAAACATATATGCACCCAACATAGGAGGGCGCAAATATATAAAGGGAAATATTGGAGGACTTCAAGAACGATATGGATAGCAACACACTAATAGTAGGGGATTTTAATACCCCACTATCAACAATGGACAGATCTTCTAAACAAAAAAACACCAAGGGTATTGTGGCATTGAACAATACTCTAGAGGAAATGGAGTTAAATTATATATATATATATATATATATATCACTTTTCACCCCAAAGAAGCAAAATGCACATTCCTTCCAAATGCACATGGAACGTTTTCTAAGATAGACCACATGGTTGGTCACAAGACAAGCCTCCACAAATACAGGAAAATTGAAGTCATACCAAGCATCTTCTCAGACCACAATGACTTGAAATTAGAAACCAATCTCAAGGGGGAAAACCAAAACCACTCTAATTCATGGAGACCAAATAACATGCTATTAAGTAATGAATGGGAAAAAATGAGATTAAGGAAGAAATCAAAGTTTCTGGAAACAAATGAAAATGAATATACAACAGCCCAAAACCTGTTGGACACAATGAAGGCTGTCCTCAGAGGTTAATTCATTGCAATACAGGCATACCTGAAATGGTTAGAAGAAGCTTATACAAACAACCTAACCATAAAGCTGCAAGAACTAGAGAAGCAACAACAAAGCCCAGAGCAAGTAGAAGAAGGAAATCATCAAGACCCGAGAAGAATTAAATGACTTAGAGACCAGAATTGCAATTCAATGACTCAATAAATCCAGGAGGTGGTTCTTTGAAAAAATAAACAAAATTGAAAAGCCTTTAACCAAACTCATCAAGAAAAAAGAGACAGGACCCAAATAAACAAAATCAGAAATGCCAGAGGAGAAATCACAATGGATATTTCAGAAATACAAAGGATTGAAACAAACAAACAACTATATGAAATGACATATGACAACATGGGTAAAATGGGCAAATTTCTGGAAATGTATTACCTACCAAAACTTAATCAAAGAAAAGGTAGAAAGCTTGAATAGACAAGTAACAACTAGTGAAATTGAAGCAGTAATAAAAAAAATCTCCCAACACACAAGAGCCCCAGAGTGGATGGATACACATGTCCATTTTACCAAACATTTAGGGAAGAACTAACTCCTTCTCAACCTATTCCAAAAAATCCAGAAAGAGGGAAGATTCACAAACTCTTTCTATAATGCCAATATTATTCTAATCCCAAAACCAAGTCAAGTCATAATTAGAAAGAAAACTACGGGTCAATATCTCTGATGAACATAGTTTCAATAAAATATTGGCCAACTGGATCCAGCAGTATATTAAAAAGATCATACACAATGATCAAGTGGGATTCATCCCAGGGATGCAAGAGTGGTACAACATTTGCAAATCAATAAATGTAATACACCATGTAAACAAAATGAAAGATGAAAACCTTACAATCATATCAATAGATGCTGAGAAAGCATTTTATAAAGTATAGCAACCATTTATGATAAAAACACTCAGCAAAATGGGAATAGAGGGAGCATACCTCACATAATAAAGGCCACATATGAGAAACCCCCAGTTGACATCATACTCAATGGGCAAAAAACTAAAAGCTTTCCTTCTAAGATCAGGAGCAAGACAAGGTGGGGAAAGGGACAGAGGGGAGGAAAAAGGGGATGGATGTAATACATCAACAATAAAATTAAATTAAGAAAAGAAAAAGATAAAGTTGTCCACTCTCCACTTCTGTTCAAAATCATTTTGGATGTTATAGCCATAATTATCAGATACGAAAAAGAAATCAAAGGTATCCAAATAGAAAAGGAGGAAGTAAAATTCATTATGTGCAGATGACATAATAGTGTATATGCAAAACCCAATAAACAACAGCAAAAACCTACTCAACCAAATAAGCAAATTTAGCAAAATGGCTGTATATAAAGTCAATATTCAGAAATCAAAAGCATTTTTATATACCAATAATGGAACATCATTCTAATCAACTGAGTTATTGCAGCCAGAGAGAAAAGTGTGATTTGTTTTATCCTCATCCAAGGACATTTTTTTCATTGTTTTTAGAGAGAGAGGAAGGAAGAGACAGAAACATTGATGTTTTATGCAAAGAGCGAAGCATCGAATGGTTGCCTCCCATATGCCCTGACCAGGGATTGTATATGCTCAGACTGGGATCAAACTTGCAACCTAGGCAAGTGCCTTGACCAGAAATTAAGCATGCAACCTTTTATTTACAGGACAGCACTCCAACCAACTAAGCCACACCAGTTAGGGTGTAACGTGTAATTTTTAATGAAATAAACCTAAGGCTATCCTCCAAATTAACCTGATGTGATTTATGTTTAAAGGGATAGTTTTGCATTCTGAAGTAAATCAGTTCAAATTATTAAAAACACCTGACATAGGAATACAGGAAATACTGCTAAAGTATTTTATTATCATTCTAAATATGTTATATCTCTAAGCCAAGAAAAGGAGAAATGTACATATTTGAGCTCTAACCCTAAAAGGCAGTTTTGAATGTTCAGTGTTAACTCTTTCCTGCAGTGGTATTAAGAGTGATTTTCTTGCATGAAGTTTATTCTAACCTGTCCCTTGGCATACAGCTAGCACTTGGCAAGAGCAAGAGGTCCTAGTTTCCTCCTTGCCTGGGATTTCAGTCAGGACTTCTGTTGCAAGTGACAGAGACTAAAGCCAAACCTAGGGTATTCATTGGCTGATGCAAAACATCCCAGAAGGAAAGATTGCCTGTAATAAAGATAGCTTGCTTCATGGACTCAAAAATCACGGGGAGTCTCACTTCATCTCTGATCTGAGTTTCTCTCAGCTTGGCTTTTTTCTTTCAAATCAGTTTTTTGTTCTTGTTTTCCTTTCTTCTTCTTCTTCTTCTTCTTCTTCTTCTTCTTCTTCTTCTTCTTCTTTCTTCTTTCTTCTTCTTTTCTTTTTTAGCAAAATAAGGATGTTGAGATGTTGGGTACTAGGTCTCTCCAGTGTCCTGTCCTTACCTACTCTTGATTATAAGGGAAAGAGAGCCCTCATCATTGGGCTGAAATCCTAAAATCATGTTAAAAAAACAAACAAGCAAACAAAAACTGATGAAACCATCTGGGTTCCAGTTCCATTCCTGGACAAATCTCTGTGGCCAAAGAGGCCTGCTATGCTGTTTTAGGTCAGGTTCAAGGACAAATGGTTTTACTAAGGATATTCTTGGTGCAACATGGTGCAGGAATGAGAAGAATAGGCTAAGGTGGGGAAAATAATTAAGTACTACTGCAGTTTCAGGTAAAGTGCCAGCCTCTGTCTAATTCTGTGGGGGCTCTGGAATAGAAATTACACACCAGAGTTTGTCTCCATCTGGAAGAAAGAGATCTGGGCTTTTGCACCTACACACCAGTCATTGAGTACAGATTGCTTTGAGGGATATAGTCTCCTAGGTACTTCCAGCTCTAGTACCTTGGAAGTAAAGCAACTCTAGTAACCCTAAGGCCAACCTCTAAAGAAGGTTGCAGATACCAGCCCTTTTTAGCAAAGCCCAAGGAAGTTGAAGGCTGGACACACAGCACTCCTGTCTGCTGCACACACCCATCCCTGAGTGGCCAAAATGTTGGGTCTCTATGATTGGCAACCCGAACTAGAACAATGTTTTTGTGTCAAAAAAAAAAGCAACTTAGCAATAGTGGGAAGATTCTGTTAAATGAAGAAGAGTGAGGTAGTGGTCAGACAGAAAAACGAATGTCAGTTCTAGATGGTTTCAACTCATTTAGATTCACCAAATTTGACTCCAAGTAGGTTGAGTCAAGGTCAGATAAATACACATTCAGAGAAAAAAAATTAAACCTACTGAGAATCTCCTATGTCACTAACACTGTTTTTGTTAATAGCTTCATTTGATGTATAATTAACATACAATAAATGGTATATATTTCAAGCATATCTTTGATAATATTTGACATGTATTCACCCATGTAATATCAATAGCCATTGATATTACAAGCATCTCCATCCCCCCACTGTTTCCCTTTCTGGTCCATCCTCCCAACCCATCTGTATTCTTTAATCCTCAAGCAATTGCCCATATGCTGTCATTATAGGTTATTTTGTATTATCTAGAATTTGATATAAATGGAAACCTACAGCATATATTCTTTGTTTATTGGTCTGTAATAATTATTTTGAGTTTAGTCAGGTTTTGTCCATCAATAGTTCACTCCCTTTTATTGCTGAAGAGCATCCTATTGTAAAGGTATATACTACAATTTGTCATTTTACATGGACTTGTCATATTCTTTCCACAGTACTGTGGAACTAGGTTTTATGCCCATTTTACAAGGAGGCATTTAGGATCAAGGAGGTTATCTAAGTTACCAGATATCTCAGCTCATAACTAATAGAACTTAGAGCTCAGGGTTTTTGTTTTTTTGTTTTTTTTAACAGTAAAGCCTATGCCTTTTTCTACTCTCCCCATGTCTCTTTCTTTTTTGTTTATTTATTTTTATGTTTATTTATTTTTAGAGAGGGGAAGGGAGGGAGGAAGGGAGGGAAAAAGAGAGGGAGAGAAACACCAATGTGTGTTTGCCTCTTGCACTCCCCCAACCAGGGATTTGGCTCACAACCCAGGCATATGCCCTGAATGGGAATCCAACCAGCCACTCTTTGGTTTACAGGCCAGCACTCGATCCACTGGGCCACACCAGCCAGAGCTTTCTATCTTTCTAAGAACCCAATTTAGGCACTTACTAATTAATTGTTCTCCATTCTAATAAGCAAAATTTACATCTTCAGAGGAACTCTTCTAATTTTATACTTTTATTTAAAGCCTTACCTTCAGCTTTGATGCTTCATTCATGCCTCAATTGGGAAATAACTCATTTCCTCCTCTTGCTCCTTTTAACAATAATAAAACAAAAATGATTTGGTATTATTTCCTAAACAATTGTCTGACCTTTGATCATTTTCACTCTATTATATCAAATCATTTGTCCATTTTAATACTAGCTAAACAGTGTTAGTTACAGAAGTCTGCACTGTGTGCACTCTATTTAGATGCCTCCAAGTTCCAGAGTGAAAAGGAAATGGTACCAGGCAAAGACATCAAGACATTCAGCAGATTTCTCCATGACAACACTTCCCATCTCACTTCTCAGAAAATGCCATTGCACCTACTTTGGCACCTGGAATTTCTAAATTTACATTTTATTTTACTTGTGTATGTCCAATGTCCTCAATTCAGTTGTAAACTACTATATTTGAGAACATTTACCAATGCACAAATCTGGATGTCCAATCTCCAAGTTCTAAATCCACTTAATCCAGAGTGTATAGATGCAAATCCTGAGAACCTAAAGTCCTCAGATGAGAAGATGCCCAAGAACATAATTTGAAATTTTTTACTTTCTATTAAAATAACCTCATAAAGTAGTGAGAGCTGAGGAACCAGGGGAAGATCACTAAAGCCTTGATTCTGAGAACTAGCAGATCCTGTTGGAGGTCTGCCTATTATGCTGGGAAGGCCATTTCCTGAAATCCCTTTGATTCTCTGTGTCTGAGGTCATTTCTCTGCCATTGGGAATGAGCTAGGCCAGCATGCAAGATTGGCCAGAAGTGCAGGAAGGTGAATGCCCTCAGGAATGATGCTTAAGCAATAACAAAGAGTTGGTGAATAAATACTGCTCCCCTCCCTCATAACTTGCTAGGGTTGGGGTGGGGAGTAATGCTGAAACTGTCATCTTTACCTCTCAGAATTCCCCTGGGGGTTTGAGCTGCAGTGACCAGCAGCAGTCACCTGCTCAACAAGTCACCCATCATTGACATCCCTTAGTCTGAAATCACTTACCAAATAAACTTTTTGTACCCAAATCCTTGACAAAGGGCAGCTATTGGGAAAATCCAAAGACACACATTAACTAGAAAAGTGGTTACAGCAACCACTGTTGCATACCAGCAGCATTTCGGGTTAAGTGCTTTATAAACATTCAATCCCTGTAATCAATGTAAAAAGTAGGTATTTTTATTCCTGTTTGACTAATGGAAAAATTGAGTCTTTGAAAAACTTAAGAAACTTACTCAAATTCACACATTAAGTGGCAAAGGAAGGTTTCTCCAAGTCTAAGTGACTTCCAAGTCAGTTTTATACATTGTTAAAACTGTCAGGCTAGCCCTGGCTGGTGGCACAGTGGATAAGGTGCAGGCCTTCGAACCCAAAGGTTGCTGGTTCTATTCCCAGCTAGGGCACAATAACCAGGTTGCAAGCTAGGTCTCCAGCCAGGTCCATAGTTGGAGGCAGGTGAAAGGCAACCATACATTGATGTCTCTCTCCCTTCCCCTTTCTCTAAAAATAATAAATCTTAAAAAAAAAAAACAAAAAACAAAAACTGTCAGGCCAGCCCCCTAGGAGATGTGGAGCCCACAACTAACACAAACCTACCCAGTGGCCCTGGGAAATGTCAACACCTTTTTTCTTATGTTTAATAGCACCCAGAAAGGGACTGGATACATTGCAGCTCTGGGGAAAATGAATTAAACTGCAAGGATGTTTTGTTCTTCTTTAGTTGAGACTTTTTTTAAGATTTGGTATGCAGTTTAAAATGAGCATTAGCTCTTCTGTGTTTGCAGTGGTAATATCAAAATGATATCCTATTCACATTTCTGTCAACCAATTGTTCTGACCTCACTGATGGTGTGCTGATGAAATTACATACTTTATGTGAACATTCTCATTCCTTGCCTCTCATTATTGAGGAAGAAAACTCAAGGATTTCCCAGTAAGTTCTAGTTTTTAATATGATATACACACACTTATTTGGCTTATTTTTGAATATATGCAATTTATCAGAGCAGGTTACATTTCTTATTCAGTTGCTTTTATTTCTTTTTCATCCATATGCCAGAGAGAAGGAATTTTAATCTCTGAAGGAGCATATGTACATAAAATATAAGTGATCTCTGCAAATCCTTCAGCAGCAAGCATGAATAAATGATCTGTAGATTCTTAATGCATTGATCCAAATATGAGTTTCAATTTGCACAGAAGTTTGAATAAATTGTTTTGTATCCCTAAAGACCCACAGATGCCTCATGGGATACATTGCAAAGGTTTCCATTTAAAAACAATTTTGCTTGTGAGTAATATATTCTCTGTACTTTCCTCCATTAATGGCTAATGACAGTGAATAATACAAGAATGCTGTTTTTCTTTTCCTTTTAATAAGAGGCCCAACATGAACAAAGCTTTTTGAGTTTTTCAGAATTCAGCACCAACATTTTATTCAAAGATTTAAAAATACAACACACCAGATGAGCTCAAATGAGAGTTTAAACTAGTACAATAATTAACTTCACACTTAATAAGTAATGTGCATTACTTATTTTTATCTATAAAGTAAGTTATAGTTAGTTTTTGTCTATTTTGTTTTTACAGTATGCCTATGATGCGTTTAGTGCACCCATTTTCTTATGTAGCAAATAGAGGCTCAGAAAGGTAACTGCTGAAGACTGCACAAATATTAACCAAAATATTTTGTATGTAAAACTTGGCGCTTGTTCCAAAGGCATTAAGTAGTTTATGCTTTACATTATATGATTGAAGTCTTTTTATAACATGAACATTTTATCTTTTTTGGTATTATGGTGGTTAAGCACAGAAATGACATCCATATGCTAATGAGTCATTTCTAGATTGATTGTGTCTGATAATGAAGAAAGACTGTTGAAAATATGAATTATTATGAACAGAAAAATAAATATACTTCTTGATTTTTAATTTTAGATTTTAGCTTAAGGATGTTATAAACCTCCAAGCATGATACCAAAAATTTAAGTACTCTAACATCTGTGGAGTATCATTTTTGTAATTATTTATAAATTTTCATATAAAAATGGAGAAGGAGGGAGCCAATATACAGTTTTTACTTTAATGGATCTTTAACCTGTGCCAGGTGTGTTCCAGGGAGTTATTTACAGCTTTGAGAAGCAGGTACATTGATATTTCATAGACATTTTACAAGGCTCTGCAAGATCACAGCCCATAACATTCTAATTCACAAACTGAAATCTGGATTGTGGCAGGCAGTATGCTAAACCCACAACATTCCAATCCTGGGTATGCACATTCAATGTAATGTCTTCTCTTTGAGTGAGGGTGGAATTTGTGAAATTGATAGGACAGCATTCCTGTGATTAGATTACATTATATGGCAAACATGAAGGGTCTTTAATCAGTTGACTTTGAGTTAATCAAGGAAATTATCTGGGTGGGCCTGATTCAATTAGGTGAAAGCTCTTTAAAAAGTCTGAAGTCATCTTGCTGACCTTGAAAACAAGCAGCTATGTGTGATTATGGGTAGAGAGGGCCTCAGTACAATTTCCAATAAGGAACTGCATTCTGGCAAGTACATGAGCTTGGAATTGGACCTGAGTTCCAGAAAAAACACAGCTCAGCCAACCCTGATTTCACCCCTATGAGAATCCGAGCGAGAACTGAGCTGGGTTTCCTGACCCACTGGAACTATGAGATAGTAAATGGCTGTTGTTTTAAACTGCCAATTTGTGGTAATATTTTACATAGCATAGAAAACTAATATAGAGTTGTAACAATTGTCAAGAAAAAAATTTTTCCATTGTGTCTTATAGAACCTGTATTTCCTAAATTAAATTAACTTTTGGAAATGCTGCATATTTAATGATATTCTTTTCTTTTCTCAAGAAAGGGTAACAGTCAGAACACATTTGCCTCCAGAAATACACAGGCCTTGTTCTTACTAAATGCAGAGGAATGCATGCTCCTTCAGTGGAACCTAGACTCCCTGTGAAAAGACGGTTGGAACTGATGGATTAGTAAAGTCAGGCAAGTCAGGTAAGAAAAAACTTGGCCAAGTGTGATGATTAACTTTATGTGTGAATTTGGCTGGCCTATGGAGTGGTCCAAATTTGGTTAAACCTTATTTCTTAGTGTTGTCTGTGTGGGTACTTCTAGACAAGATTAACATTTGAATTGATAGACTGAGAAAAACAAATTGCTGTCCTCAGAGTGGGTAGATCTCATCTGATCCATTAAAGGCCAAAATAGATAAAAGGCCAAGTAAGAAAGAACTGTCTCTCTCTGCCTGATCTCTTTGAGTTGGGGCATCAATCTTTCCCTTCTATTGGACTTGGATGCAGAATCAGACTGGAACTTATCCAATCAGATCTCATGGTTCTCAGGCCCTTGAATTTGAACTGAAACTATACCATCAGCTCTCTTGTGTATCTACCTGGCTGCCTGCAGATCTTGTACTTCTCAGCCTCTCTAATCATATAGCTAATTTCTTATAACAAATAAATATTTTAAAATATAATGTATAAATATATACATCCTATTAGTTCTGTTTCTCTGGAGAACCTAGACTGATATGGCTGGGGGATTCACAGTGGCAGGAAGCTGGGAACTATTCAGGAAGGTCTTTGCATGGTGACATTTATCCTGGAGGATCATTACTTTCCAAGGCACTTCCTTTCTCAGCCTGATTCTAATATTCAAACGATCAATGCCCCAGAGTTGATGAGTGATACTTCCTATGAACACTGAAGAAGAAAAGCAAAATGCCAACAATTTCTATGAGATGCACGAGTTGAAAAGACTGTTTTGAGAGGGTCTGATGAGGTCACCTCCCTGTTTTATAAAAGCCACCTTTGCCATGGTTGACATATTGGGTGTAAGAGAGAAGGTCACATCCTGGATGGTTCTCAGGTTTCTGGTTTGCTAACAGGAGGGCTGGTTGGTGGCAACCATCGCTGAAAGGGAGCTCAGGTTCAGCTAGGAAGGATCATTAATTAAGTAATGTTGGCCTTGGGATGCTTTTGAGATATCCAAAAATGATGTCAAAAAGTATATGTGGTCATTACAGGGTTGGAAATTTATACATATACTTGGGCCATTATGCATTATACATAATGCTTCAGTTATGCATTAAAGTCATAACTGAAACTGTGATTATCTATGGAGGGGGACAATGGGAGAAGTCCTTTGTTACTGAGGAATCCCTACAGCTGATCGGCTGGTGGAGGAGGGAGAATGCATCTGAAAAGGTGACAAGAAGTTTTGTGAAAGCATAAGGAGATAGACTTTGAGTTCTTACTTATAGGATAATTAGGCTTCAATAAGAAATCAGTAGGAAAGACATTAAGGATGGAGAAAACACACCAAACTCAGTTGTTAGACAAGGTGAGCAGGGCCAATGTACAAAGAAGATGGTTAAACCATGGGATTGCTGAGGCTTAAAGCACAATGGGGCAACAAAAGGAGAGGGCTGTCATAAGACAAGCAGGATAGAGCATCATTGCAAAAATCTGTATTCATCCTTCAGACCTGTGAACTGGTGTCTTCATCTTGCAGACCTGGGAGGCTGTGTCATGTTAGGGCTCTGGACATCCTGTGAACCCCTCAGCTGCAGTGCCTCTGCTTTCTTTTTTCTCCCATTTGTGGCTAAGCTAGTGTTTGGAGATACAAATCTAAGATATTTTTGTTCTTTGTATTTCTCTCCATTCCAAAGGGTTTTATCTGTGTTCATTGCCTTTTTTTCCCCCTATAATGAAGGCCAGACATTGGAAAATGGTGAACACTTTTTACTTTTAAAGAATTTAAATTTAAGTAAAGAAACAAACAAAAACAACAAGTGAGGCGTGAGGCACACAAAACTTGACTGTGGGCTCTAGTCAGCCCAAGTGTTTCCTGTTCAGGACTCTAAACTAAACTGGACGAATTGGGTAAAGAAGGTGGCAGAAAATTAAAAGGAGTAAAATTTATAACCCATTTATACTAAAATGGGTTGAAGCAGCAAGAGAGATTGCAGTTTTCTCTTCCCCCTGCCTAAAATGGGGGGATTTTTTCAGATTAGTGGGGAAGGAAACGACCAAAGTGAGGGCTTAGAAGTAGCCTGAATTTCTTCCATCTGAGGATAGGTAGCAAGGCCTCACAACAGTGGCAATATGTGCTGGCAAAGCCTGCAGGCAGCACTAAAAAGGTCCAGGTAGGCAGAGACAGTGGGGAACTCAGCACAACAGAGGACCAGGGCAGCCCCTTTGCTTCTCAACTTTTTGGCTCTGCTTGGGATCCCAGCACTGTGGCTCAACTGTGAAAATGTGGGGTTGGTCACAGGTTAGACTGAGGGTTTATTTTCTCCTACAAAAATGAAGAACAAGCCCTGGCTAGTAGCACAGTGGATGAGGTGCCTGAGAACCCAAAGGATTGCTGTTTCGATCTCCAGCTAGGGCGTATAACCAGGTTGCAAGCCAGGTCTCCAGCCAGGTCCGTAGCTGGAGGCAAGTGAAAGGCAACCATGCATTGATGTTTCTCTCCATCTCCGCCTCTCTCCCTTCCTCTCTCTCTGGAAATAATAAATAAAATCTTTAAAAAACATGAGGGATAGTCAGAAAAATGAGAGAAGTCAGACATTAAGCTAAATTACTTCTAAAATAATAGAAACAAAGTATGATAAATTTTGCCCACCTGATCTGAACCTAACATTTGTATCTGTGATATACATTCTGGAGTTCCACAGAATTATATGGGAATACAATGGACTTGTTACTGTGGTTCACTCATCACCCTAATTTGCCTGGACAAAACTAGGGTGCTAAATAGCACCACCACTAAATTTAAAGATGCCAAGTCTGATTTTGGTAGCTAAATAAAACCTTAACTGTACTGGCTGATTTAGGCAATGGCTCCTTAACAAATATGAATTAAAAATAGAATGTTTCCTATTTTCAGTTCTGTTAGTTTACACCTACCAAGTTGGGAACACCTTTGTCATTAGGCTTGGCCAGTAGTTTTGTACCAAGGATGATTTTGCCTTCCCTGGGATGTTTGGCAATGTCTGGAGATATTGTTGGTTGTCAAAATTGAAGGATGTTACTGGCATCCTGTGGGTAGGGGATGAAGATAGAGATAAATATCCTGCAATGCTCAGGATAACTTCTACAACAGTTATCTAGCCTAAATGTCAATTGTGCTGAGGTGAAAAACCCTTGGCTATATAAAACAGCATGAGAAAAGTCACTACTTTATAGAATGTATATTCTAAGTCTGCATAATAAAGCATGCTTTCATAGAAAATACTTATTAGATAGTGAACTTTCTTAAGTAGGTGTTTTTCACCAGTACAGTTCCAGAACTTAACACGTTATATTGGCTCAATAATTGTTCAATGAGTGAATGATAAAATAATAGCTATCATTTATACAGTTTCTACCATGAGTCAGACATTTCTTTGATATCTCACTTAATGTTCATAACAGCTGTTACCGTTTTTATCACTTAATTTTATAGATGAAAAGTATGAGGACCAGAGAAGTAAGTCACTTTGAAGCAAAAAAAGGAGCCAATGCTGTAACCATTGTGTACCTGAATCCAATGCTGATGTTACCAATGGTCACAATGCACTATCCCCCTTTAACACAAAACCAAATCGTGTTGATTATAACCAAATTTCCAATTACCCAGATGCTGGAATAAATGCCTTTATAAGCTTCATAAACTATTCTTCCCCCCTCCTTTTTTGTTTTGTTTATTGCCACTCTCTAAACTTGCTATTGCTATATGCACATTGAATTTATGAAGTACCATGTTAGTCAGAAAGTCTACTTTTTTTTTATAGCACAAACATTTCCAGATGTGTTCCTTGGAGTTTTATGCATTAATATCACTGGTTGGATGGTGTGTTTAATATTATTTCAGTAGATAAAAATCCTTCCAGAGAGGCTTGATGGTAACAGTGAACAAAGATTGCCACTCCTGTTACCATTTTAAAAATCTCATTCTATTATTTTGGGGTGAAATGTAACCCAGTACATTTTCATTTTATTTCCTGATTATATTGTTCTCTCCTGGACTTTATTCATTTTCATTTTATTTCCTGATTACATTTATTCCCTCCTGAACTTTATTCAGGAGAGAATAAAAAGTTAACTGAGATGGGGAAAATTCAATAGCAATGTACAGTAATGGCTAAAGACTATACTGCCACTTCCCCCATTTGGTTGTCCAATGGTTGATTGCTTTCTGAAAGCTCTAAAAACAAGAGATCAATATGCTGCAAAAGTCTGTTTTAGCATTGCAGGAATTTTTACCACACTAGTGCTATCAGCAAGTGGCTAGAATAGACTAATTCAACAAATAATTCAGAAAAAGCCTTCTACCCTTTCACCATATGGCCCCAATCTACTTCTTCCATCCTGTCTTTGTCTCCATCTACTCTCCTGTCTCAAAACATCAAATACCATTGGCAGGTGTGTCCCAAATATTCATCTTCCAGGATTTTCAGATCTTTTGGTTTCCAGTGTTCTGCTCTCCCAGGTGAAGTTCAGTTAGTTCTTCAAAAGCAAATTCTAAAACCATGTTAAAGGTGAGGGTTTTCCACACTCATTTTTTTTCTAATCAGTGATCACTTACTCACTCACCTTGAAATGAGGCTCATCTGACCTGAAGTGTGCTGCAAGTAAAATCCAGTGGACTGGATTTTAAAGATGTGAAGTGTCTGGTTAATACTTTCATATTATTTATATATCACAATAATATTTTTATCATATTGAACTATATTATTCAAGCTATATTATAAAGCTGTATTATTAAAATAAATTTTACCTGGTAGCTTTTACTTTTTAAACTGTGGTTACTAGAAAATTTTTAATTGCTTGTGTGGCTTTCATTCTACTTCTGTTGGACAGTGATGTTTTGAATTGCATCCCTCCCACATCTCAGGCCCTTCTTCCTGCAATGATCCCTTTTGGGGAGCTCCTACATCATTCTGGTATTTGTTGTAATAGGCCTGAATGCTGGCTTTATCTGTCCCTCGTGTGCTTTGCCTGGTCCCTTGGTGTCCTAAGGTGGTGTCTACAAAGTATGGTCAGGAGACAGAAGATTCTGGATTCTTTTCTCTTTTGTTTGTATCCCCAAGACTTCTCCTGTCTATACTGCAAGGGCTTTCCAGTTTCACTCTTGGAAAGATCTGGTCTTATATTCTATCTGTCTCTTTTCTCAGCTTCTGGAACTAATCTTTGTGGCAGATGGGATGCAGTTGAGGGAGATCAACTTCCTCCCAAGAAGCAAAATACAGTTTGATGTTTTAAACTATCATTCTTTCCATATTTGTTGATTGAATAAATAAAAATTTAAAACATCGAGTCATAGCTGGAGTTCATCTTATGAGGAACAACAAACACTTAAATTCATTGTCCTTCTCATGGTCTGGAAGCATGGAAAGAAACCATGTTTGTCACTGTCTCCTTCTCTTGCAATGCAAGAGGAATTTTCAGAAAGAGTATGTTGCAGTAAGTCTCACACAGACATAGACTTTTTAAAAAGTCAGTCAATTAATAAATACTAGTTTTCCAGACCCAGAATGACTCATTGAGTAAATCCAGCCATTTATAATTTTCCCAGGATTTGAAATCTCAAGCCTTGAGGTTTCTCCTTGAAAAGATGGAACATAGGAATTCTCTCTAGGATTAGGGGTTCAGTGTGGACTATTCCCTTCTTTCACTACTCCTTCCATCATTAAAGTGAAGTTGCATACAGACTATCAATGTCAGCTTCTTGGATGAATCCCTTTGAAAATATTGCTCAGCGGTCTTCATTCTATTTCATAAAATATCAACTGATCATCCATTGATGCTCACTCTGCCTTCTGATTCCTGATCTGAGCATTAAGGACTAACTGGTGCCCCTTTGCTGTGATTACCATCCCTGTGCTCCACAAAAGTCACTGTTATTTTCCTAAAATCAGTTTAAATTGTGAATTAATTATTTCCTAACTGCCAAATTTATTTTTAACTGCAAAGCTCAAATGTGCCCCCTCTGAATTAAAATGAAAGACACAAAATGCTGCAAACTGTTTCTCCAATTCTTCGAAAATGGAGTCTAACCAGAATACTGCTGAGCATTGTTATAGATTAAGCCACTTAAGACACATAAACATTTAAAATCACAACTTGTAGTGTTTGGGGGAAACGTTAGTATATTAAGTCATGGAAGTTGCCAATAAGAATGACTGTATCTGTTGATTGCTTTGTGTTTCTTTGAAGGTAAGAATGAGTTTTGCCAATTTTCACTAGTCAGCCCCTGAGATTTCTGTCATTTGTAATCAGACTATCTAAGGCTACATTGTTTATGAGAAAAGACAAAGATGCTGGGAACTGTCATTAAAAATTAATACTTTAAGGCCCTGGCTGGTGGCACAGTGGATAAGGTGCTGGCCTGTGGACCCAAAGGTCGCTGGTTCAATTCCCCCACCAGGGCACATAACGAGGTTGCAAACCAGGCCTCCAGCCAGATCTGTAGCTGGAGGCTGGTGAAAGGCAACCTTACATGGATGCTTCTCTCCCTTTCTTTCTCCCTCCCTGCCCTTCCCTCTGAAAATAATAAATAAAATCTTTTAAAAAATTAATACTTTATATTTTTGAGTAGCTTTATCCACAGCTAAATTGAAGGGGAAATACAGGAATTTCCCATATACTCCTCCCCCAACACATGCATAGTCTCCTCCATAATCAACACCTCCAAACGGATTAATTTTCTAAAGTCCAGAGTTTACATTAGTATTCACTCCTTGTTGTGCACATACGTTCTATGAGTTTGGACAAATGTATAATGATATGCGTCTATCAATATGACATATACAGAGTATTTTCACTGCCCTAAAAATCTGTTGTGCTCCACCTAGTCATCCCTTTCCCCTAACCCTTAAAAATGCTGATCTTTTTACTGTCTCCATAGTTTTACCTTTTCTTGAGTGCATGTGTGTAACTTTTTCAGGTAGGCTTTTTTCACTTAGTCATATACATTGAAGATTCCTTCAGGTATTTTCTTGGCTTGATAGCTTATTTATTTTTAGCTCTAAAGAATATCACATTGTCTAGATGTTCTACAGTTCATTTATCCATTCCCCTACTGAAAGACATTTTGTTTGTTTCCAAGTTTTGACAATTATGAGCAAAGCTACTATAAACATCAGTGTGTAGGCCTCTATGTAGACATAGGTTTCCAAGTTCCTTAGATAAATAAATACCAAGGAGCACAATTACTGGATCATATGGTAAAATTTAGTTTTGTTGGAAACTGGTTTCCAAACTGGCTACACCATTTTGCATTCCCACCAGCAATAATAAGGGTTCTCATCAGCAACTGGTGTTGTCAAGCGATCCAGGTTTTGATCATTCTGATAAGTAAGTGTACAGTAGTGTCTCAATATTGTTTTAATTTGCATTTCCCTGGTGACATCTGGTGTGGGATGGCCTTTTTTTTTTTTTTTTTTTTTTAATTTTTATTGTATTACATCCATCGCCTTAGGATGGCGTTTTGAATAGCTGTTTTACCTTAGACTTGCCGTTGGACTCCTATGAACTTTGGCACCTCATTTGTAAGCTATGAGTGGCAATGCATGCCTTGTAGGACTGGGAGATAATTATAAAAGACAGATGTAAAATGTTTGTTTCAGATAGGTCCTCAACAATGCAGCTGTTGTAAGGGTTTATAGTGACAGCACCCAAATTTCACATATCAAGTCAGGCCTCTAGTCTTTTAAATTTCATGAACTAAAATAATTTCAATTTTTTGATGGAACTGATAGAAACTTAACAAATTTTATTTTTAAATTAAAAAAAAATATTCATTATTTTTAGATAGAGGGGAAGGGAAGGAGGAAGAAAGGGAGAGAAACATCAATGTATGGTTGCCTTTCATTTGCCTCCAGCTGGGAACCTGACTGGAGACCTGGCTTACAACATGGGTATGTGCACTGACTGGTAATTGAACCAGCAACACTTGGGTTTGCAGGCCGGTGCTCAATCCAATGAACCACACCAGCCAGAGATGACCAATTTTTATCTTGTTAAGTGGAGACAACAAAGGAAAAACCAAACCAACTATCCTTTAATTCCACCATTTTATCTAAAATGAGCAAACTTTGACAACAACAACAACACAAGGGGAATGACATAATCTAAGAAAATAACACTATCCTTTAGATTAAATAAATGCAGTTTTGAGAAAAAAGGCTGCTAGTTTTTTCATGTTACTATGAACTGTAAAAATTCATCCATGGCAGGCATTGGTTGAATTGTTAAATATTAGGAAACCCTTGAATCTCTTTCTAATATGTTTTTAAAATTATTTTATTGTTATTGTATTACATTTATCCCATTTTTACTCCACTGCTGTGTCCTGCCCCACCTTTCCCATCCCCCCTCCCAGAGTCAATCTCATATGTTGTCCATGTTCATGGGTCATCCATGCTAGTTCCTTGACTAAACTATTCCCCTTCTTTGATACTTTCTCCCCGCTCCCTTCTTCCTCTGCACACTGAAAATCTGTTCCTTGTTTCCATGCCTCTGATTCTATTTTGCTTGTTTGTTTGTTTTGTTCATTAGTCTCCTATATTGGGTGAGAACATATGGTATTTGTCTTTCACTGACTGGCTTATTTCACTAAGCGTACTACTTTCCAGTTCCATCCATGTTACCAGAAAAGGTAGTTCTTTCTTTCTGCTGTGTAGTATTCCTTTGTGTAAATGTACCAAATTTTTTTGATCCATTCATCCACTGTTTTCAGCACTTGGCTATTGTAAATAATGCTTCTATGAACATAGGGGTGCATAGGTTCTTCTGAATTAGTGTTTCAGGGTTCTTTAGGCATAATCCTGGCAGTGGAATTGCTGTGTCAAAAGTTCCATTTTTAAGCCCTGGCTGGTAGCACAGTGGATAAGGTACCAGCCTGTGAACCCACAGGTCACTGGTTCAGTTCTCTAGCCAGGGCACATAACCAGGTTGCAAACCAGGTCTCTAGCCAGATCCTGGCTGGAGGCAGGTGAAAGCCCCGAATGTATGGTTGCCTTTCACCTGCCTCCAGCTACAGACCTGGCTGGAGACCTAGTTTGCAACCTGGTTATGTTGCCCTGGCTGGGAATCGAACTAACCACCTGTGGGTTCACAGGCCAGCACCTTATCCACTGTGCCACCAGCCAGGGACAGTACCAGAGTGTTTTGATTATAGTCCCCTTGAAGTATAGTTTGATATCTGGTATTGTGATTCCACCTACCTTATTCTTCTTTCTCAAGATCGCTGTAGCTAACTCAGGATCATTTTTGGCTCCATATAAGTTTTTGAATATTTTTTCTAGATCTGTGATATAAGCCATTGGCATTTTAATAGGTATTGCATTGAATCTATAGATTGCTTTGGGTAGTATGGACATTTTAATGATATTAATTTTTCCCATCTATGAACATGGTATATTCTTCCATTTATTTAGATCTGCCTTAATTTCTTTCTTCACTGTTCTGTAGTTTTCTAAGTACAGGTCTTTTACCTCCTTAGTTAAGTTCATTCTTAAGTATTTTATTTGTTTTATTGCTAGAGTAAATGGATTTGTTTTCTAGTTTCGTTCTCTGATGTTTCACTGTTGATGTATAAAAATGCCTTAGATTTCTGGATATTGACTTTGAGTCCGGCTATTTTGCCAAATTTACATATTAGGTTGAGTAGTTTTTTGGTGCAGTCTGTAGAGTTTTGTATGTACACTATTATGTCATCTGCAAATAATGACAGTTTGACTTCCTCCTTTCCATTTTGGATACCTTTGATTCCTTTTCGTTGTCTGATTGTTGTGGCTAGAACTTCCAAAACTATGTGGAGTAAAAGTGGAGAGAGTGGACAGCCTTGTGTTATTCCTGACTTTAGGAGGAAAACTTTTAGTTTTTGCTCATTGAGTATGATGTTGGCTGAAGTTTTCGCATATGTGGCCTTTATTATATTGAGGTATGCCCCCTCTACTTCCATTTTGCTGAGAGTTTTTATCATAAATGGTTGCTGTACTTTATCAAATGCTTTTTCAGCATCTACTGATATGATCATGTGGTTTTTGCCATCCATTTTGTTAAAGTGGTGTATTACATTTATTAATTTGCAAATGTTGTGCCATTTTTGCATCCCTGGGATGAATCCCACTTGATCATGGTTTGTAAACTTTTTAATGTATTGCTGGATCTAGTTTGCCAATATATCTTTAAAAAATTTTTAACAATGGAATTCTATATAGCAGAAAGAAAGAAGGAACTTGTACCCTTTGCAACAACATGGATGGAACTGGAGAGTATTATGCTTAGTGAAATACGCCAGTTAGTGAAGGACAAATATCATATGATCTCACCCATTATGGGACAATAATGAGCAAAACTAACAACAAGCAAAACGGAACCAAATATATGAATACAATGAATAGGCCTTCAGTGGTCAGGGGGAAAGGGGTTGGGGGGAGGGGGGAGGCAGAGGCAAGAAAGGGGAGCAGCTTAGACAAGAACCTAGTATAAAGGAACCATGGACATGGACAACAGGTGGGATTGACTTTGGGGGGAATGGGTGGGTGGGGAGGGGGACAGAGGGGAACAAAAAGGGGATGGATGTAATACAACAACAATAAAATTAAAAAACAAACAAACAAACAAACAAAAAAAAAAACCCCAAAACTTTTTAACAGGCATGCTGGTTTATTATTTATTTTAAAAGAATGTATTCATTATTTTTCAGAGAGAAAGGCAGGAAGGGAGTAAGAAAGGGAGAGAAACATCAGTGTATGGTTGCCTTTCACCTGCCTCCAGCCACGGATGTGGCTGGAGACCTGGCTTGCAACCTGGTTATGTGCCCTGGCTGGGATTTGAACCAGCAACCTTTGGGTTCACAAGCTGACAGCTATCCACTGAGCCAACAGCCAGGGCTGTGGTTTGCCAATATTTTGTTGAGAATTTTGGCATCTATGTTCGTCAGAGATAATGACCTGTAGTTTTCTTTCTTTGTTGAGTCTTCACCTGGTTTTGGGATTAGAATAATATTGACCTCATAGAAAGATTTTGGGTGTTTTCCCTCTTCTTTGGTTTTTTGGAATAGGTTGAGAAGGATAGAAGTTAGTTCCTCCCTAAATGTTTGGCAAAATTCACCTATGTAGCCATCTTTTCTGGAGCTCTTGTGTGCTGGGAGTTTTTTGATTACTGCTTCAATTTCACTAGTTGTTATTGGTCTACTCAGACTTTCTGCTTCTTCTGGATTCAGTTTTGGTAGATTATGAGTTTCCAGAAATTTATCCATTTGATCCTGGTTGTCAAATTGCTTGTCATGTGGTTGTTTGCAGTAATCTTTTTTTTTTTAATAATCCTTTGTATTTCCAAGGTATTGATTGTGATATCTCCTGTGTCCTTTCTTATTTTGTTTACTTGGGTCCTCTCTCTTTTTTCATGATGAGACTGGTTAAAGGCTTTTCCTTTTTTGTTTATCTTTTCAAAGAACAACCTCCTGGATTTATTGATCCTTTGAATTATTCTTGTAGTCTCTATGTCATTTAATTATGCTCTCACCTTGATAACTTTCTTCCTTCTACTTGCTCTGGGCATTGTTTGTTGTTGCTCTTCTAGTTCTTGTAGCTTTATGGTTGGGCGGTTTGTATGAGTTTCTCCTAACCTTTTTAGGTAGGCCTGTATTCCAGGAACTTACCTCTAAGAACTGCCTTTGCTGTGTCTCATTGGTTTTGGGCTGTTGTGTATTCATTTTCATTTGTATCCAGAAACTTTTTGATTTCTTCTTTAATCTCATTGTTAACTCATTCATTACTTAATAGCATGCTATTCAATCTCCATGAATTAGAAAGTTTTTGGGTTTTTACCTTGAGGTTTCTAGTTTTAATCCATTGTGATCTGAGAAGATGCTTTGTATGATTTCAATTTTCTTGAATTGTGGAGGCTTGTCTTGTGACTTACCATGTTGCCTATCTTTGAGAATGTTCCATTTTGAAAGAATGCATTTGAAAAGAATGAGCATTTTGCTTCTCTGGGGTGAAAAGTTCTGTATATATCAGTTAAATCCATTTCATCTAGGGTGTTGTTCAATGCCATAATATTTTTGGTGTTTTTTTTGCTTGGAAGATGTATCCATTGTTGATATAGGGTTATTAAAATCCCCTACAATTAGTGTGTTGCTGTCTATATCTTTCTTGAAGTCCTCCAAGATTTTCCTTACATATTTGGCCGTCCTATATTGGGTGCATATATGTTTACCAGAGTTATATCTTCTTGATGGATTTTTCCCTTAAGTATTATGAAATGTCCTTTGTCTCTTTCTATGGCCTTCATTGTAAAATCTATTTTATCTGGAATACGTGTTGCTACTCCAACCTTTTCTTTCATGTCCATTTGCTTGAAATATATTTTTCCTTCCCTTCACTTTCAGTATGTGTCAATCTTTTGTTTTGAGGTGGGTCTCTTGTAGATAGCATATATGTGGACCATGTTTTCTTACCCATTCAACTACCTTATGATTTTTGATTGGTACATTTAATTTGGTTATTTTTAAGGTCATTATTGAGAGGTACTTCTACATTGTTATTTTTCCCCTTTGTTTCTTTGTTCCTGCATTTCTCTCTGTCTCTCTGTCTCTCTCTGTCTGTCTGTCTGTCTGTCTTTCTTTCTTTTTCTTCATATTTTTAAAGCAGACCCTTTAGTATCTCTTGCAATGCTGGTTTAGTGGCAATGTATTCTTTTATCTTTCTTTTGTCTGGTAAAGTCCTTATTTCACCTTCAATTTTGAATGAGAGCCTTTCTGGGTAGAGTATTCTTGGTTGCATGCCTTTGTTTTTTATTACTTGGAGTATTTTTTGCCATTTCCTTTTTGCTTGTATTGTTTCTATTGAAAAATCATTTGATAACTTTATTGGAGCCCCCTTATATATTATTATCTGTTTCTCTTTTGGTGTTTTTAGGATTCTATTCTTGTCTTTGAAATTTGCCATTTTAATTATGACGTGTCTTGGAATGGGCCTGTTTTGGTTTATCTTCATTGGGACTTTCTTTGCTTCCTAAACTTGAGTGATGTTTTCACTCATTTAAGTTAGGGAAGTTTCCTATAATTACTTGTTCTAACAGGTTTTCTGTCCCTTGTTCCTCTTCTCCTTGTATCCCTATGATATAGATATTACTTCATTTCATGTTTTCCTGCAGCTCTCTTAAGATCTCTTCATCCTTTTTCAGTCTTCTTTTCATTTTGTTGCACTGTCTTGGAATATTTTTCTACACTGTCCCTAGCTTGCTGATCCAGTCCTCTGCTTTCTCTATCCTGTTGTTGATTCCTTCTACTATATTCTTCAATTTGAAAATTGTATTCTTCATTTCCTTCTGGCTCTTATTGATACTATGTCCTTTTTAATGCTGGTGTAGTTCTCGTAAGTTACCTGAAGCTTTCCTGGAGTTGTTTGTAGTTTTCTTTGAGCTGGGTGAGCTCATTGACCTTCTCTATCATCATTATTTTGAATTCTATATGTGGTAGTTTGCTTTCCTCTGTTTCATTTAGCAGTCTTTCTGAGGATTCCTCCTTTCCTTTTGGTGATGTACTGTTTATTTTTCTCCCTATTTGTAAGTGTCTCTTGTTTGTTTTTGCTTCTCAGATTGGGCGTTTTTGAGATCCTGTCTTTGTGGTGTCACCTTCTGTCATGTAGAGGTGCATTTTCTTTACTTCCTGGGTCCACCTCTAGTGAGGTCAGATCATTCCATATTCTGGGCCTAGCCAGTCTGTTGGAGCCAACCAGAGATCCACTGTCTTGGTCTGTGTCCTTCAGTTTTTAATCCAGTTAGTCAGTGCTCAGCTGTCAGGTGTAGGTATTGCTGGGCAGGACAGATTAGTTCATTTTTAATCCAATCAATCTGTGATCAGTGGTCACTTTAGGTACTGCTGTGCAGGGCCAATTAATTCAGTTGTAATCCAATCAAGCTGTGATCAACTGCCAGGTTCAAGCACAGCTGGGTGGGGCAGATTGAGTCCAATGGGCAGGGTTATGACATCCCCTCAGGTGGAAGTTGATTGGTGTAAGATATTCTGCCTGTGGTGTGGGGGATAAGTCAACACTGGGACTTATTGGCTCTTCCCTCATTTCTCCCCTCAGAACCACCCCTTCAAATTCTCCTTAAGCATCTCTAGTCCACTCTTCTCTCCCTCTGCTAGAGCCCAGGTTAAGTGGATGCCTATGTATTTTTGTGCATGGTCACTTTAGTAATTCTCTGTCTCTAGCACTCTCAGGCTAGCAAAGCCTGCAGCTTTTTGCTTTTTACAGGTAAATTCTGTTTTACTCTCTGCTGTGCTGCTTTAGGCTAGGAAGTCCAGCTGGAGGTTTAGAACCCACCCTTCTCAGGTGGATCCCCTGGTTCCATCCCTTTGGCTACCACCCATGGAAGCCCAGCCAACCCTCTCATGTCTCCTCAATTCCTACCAGACACATTGTAATGAAGTGGCCTTTTCTATTCTGTCCATGGTTTTAATTAAAGCTTCTTTCCAGCTGGTGTTCTATTGGTTATTCTGGATGATTTTTCCCCAATTAAGTTGTAAGTCCAGATTGGTCCTAGGGGGAGATTGGTGTAGCTCCACTTACTTCTCTGCCATCTCAGAATCCTCTTCTTTCTAATATTTTAAAACCATGTCATTCTTCTTTGTCTGTGTTTCTCTCATGTTCTAAATGATCAACCTATCAGAGTCATATCTTTCTAGGGAAACAGGATAATGGGAAGCTCCTTCTCCCCCCCATTGAAACTGAGTTTGAATTCTCTTTCAAATATGTCCTTGTTAGGCTGTGGAACTTTCTGGTCTATTTTCAGTGGATTTCCATCTGACTTGAAAACATGCATATGGGTGCTTGTTCACTGATGTTCCCATCTGTACAGATCATTTCTGCTTCATGTTTTACAATAAATCTTTCCTTAATTTTCTAGGCTGTGAAGTCTATAAAGTTTGACATTTGGTTTAACATATGTCTCAACAGAAGAAGCATGCATTCTGTAACCATGGAAAAACACATGGGATTGCCTCCATAAGAGTAGAAAATTTAAGAAAATAGTATGATATCATTAAAGAATTGGAATTGTGAATTCAAAGAGAGTCTTCTTGATTCTATATAAAGAGCCTCAATTTCCAATGGGAAAATTAATGTCCAAGGAGAGAAAAGACCTGCCAAATGCTCGTACCTAGAACTGGACCCTGGATAAATGACTGTAAAAGCAAGTTGCAAATGATATTAGTGATTGAGCTATTAAAGAATATTTACTATTCTACAATTACTTAACTAGTATTGCATTTAGAGTTTTCAATTATGTCCTACCTATATTATAAGTGTGATTGTGCTGAGACTCATAGTTATCAATTGCCCTGAAACCAAGATCGCAGTTATAGATAGAATCAATAAGAGACATAACTAATCAAGCATATATTTTACAATTTTACCCTGGACACAATTTCTAGTTAGACATTAAGCACAAACTGGTTATTTGGAACAAAGGAAACAATATCTAATAAAAAACAGAGTTTGAGCCTTAGTTCTAAAACTTATCATTTCTACAAACTTCACTGATATGTTTTACATCTTTAAGCCTTATTTTTAAATCTCTAATGCAATAATAATTTCAGGGGTTATTTTAATTTTTTGTCACAGTAGTTAATGTGATAACAAGCAAGTAAGGTATGTTCTCTCACTAGAATAAGCTGTGAAAGCAACTGCTTTGAAAAATTTTTGTGCAAACAGTGTATTAACAGAGCTTTGGAAAGTTCAAGTTAGGTGATCAATTATGGCAAAATTACAGGGAGAATTGAGTAAAAAGTGTGATCAGAATGAAATATATACTGAAGCTATCACCAGCAAAGGGGTTCTTGCCACACCCACCCAAGATAGAAATCAAGAGAAGAGGCAAAATAGATTCAGAAAAGGTTTACTGAAAATAAGGTAGAAGGAAAGGAGATAGGGAGGGAGTTTAATGCATCTAGGGAACACACATTAATAGAGTATAGCTCCTTGCACTGTTATTGGGGTCTGGCTTACATAGGGCTGGCTTCCTCATTGGAGGTGCAGAGTGTATATCTTTGCTTTTTAGGTTCCTGCTGTTAGCTGGTATTGACCATACAGGTGCAGAGCACAACTTTCTGGGGAGTACCTTATCTAGGAAAGGCTTAAAAAATAACCTAACAGCATTCCCATCCATTTAAGAGAGAGGCTCAGCTCATCTCGAAACCATATAGGAAGGTTTATGAAATCATATGTACTGGCATATAATATGTGATAGTATAGAACAGGGGTTGGCAAACTGAACTCTGGGCTTGCTGCCTATTTTGGTAAATAAAGTTGGAAAAAGCTATGCTATTCATTTATATGTTATCTATAGATATGCTACTTTTGTGCTACAACAACAGCATGGTTAAATAATTGCAACAGAGACCATATGGCACACAAAGGCTAACATTTTTACTATCTGGACCTTTACAGAGAATGTTTGCCTACCCCTGGTAAATAACAATGCTAATGTTAAGTTCATTTTCATTTTCAATGGGGAGCCTGTGGAATACCAAGCAGCCTTTATTTTTCAGCATTCATTGCAGTGCCTAGCTCAGTGTTTTCAGCTCATAGTAAGCAACCTAGACATTCTGTGGTGTGCTATTACTATCTCCTTTCTGTAACCTTAGAAAAAGGAATTACATAGGATAGTAAGGTAGTTAAAATACCTTCTAACATGAACACGGTAAAGAACTTTTTACACTCCTAAAACCTGGCTCATAAAACTTCTATTCTGGTACAAAACCTATTAGTTTAGTTCAGTGGTTCTCACACTTGAGCAGCATCAGAATTACCTGCTGGTCTGGCAGAAAACACAGATGGCTGGCCCCCTGTGTTCCATATTTTTGAGGCAGAAAATTCTAGGGTGGGGCCCCCAAATTTGTATTTCTAATAAGTTCCCAGATAATGCTTATGCTGCTAGTCCATAGACCACTGTATGAGGACCATATACATCTGACTACCTGCATAAGTTGAATGGATTGTAATCCCCACCATCCCTGCATATATGTGTTCTATTCATTTAAGTCTATCCAGCTACTGTCATAGGCCTGACCCATCTTTACTCATAACTCAACACAAATTCATCAATTAAGTGAATAAAAAGTCACTACCTGCTCTTGAACCATTAGGAGCATGTCAATCCTGAGAAAAGACATCCAACCTAAATCTACTCAGAAAAAGAAGCCTTGATTCCATCTTTTTTTTTTCTTTTTAAATTTTATTGTTGTTGTATTATATCCATCCCCTTTTTGCTCCCCTCTGTCCCCCTCCCCACTCACCCATTTCCCCCAAAGTCAATCCCACCTGTTGTCCATGTCCATGGTTCCTTTATACTAGGTTCTTGTCTAAACTGCTCCCCTTCCTTGCCTCTTCCTCCCCCCTCCCCCCAACCCCCTGGTTTCCCAGGGGTCAGGGGAACCCTGACCACTGAAGGCCTATTCACTGTATTCATATATTTGGTTCTGTTTTGCTTGTTGTTAGTTTTGTTCATTATTGCCCTGTAATGGTGAGATCATATGGTATTTGTCCTTCACTGACTGGCTTATTTCACTAAGCATAACACTCTATAGTTCCATCCATGTTGTTGCAATCAATGGAACAGAATAGAGAGCCCAGAAATTAACCCAGGACTCTATGGTTAACTAATATTTGACAAAGGGGGAAGGAACATCAAATGGAGTAAAAACAGTCTCTGCAACAAATGGTGTTGGGAGAACTGGACAGCAACATGCAAAAAGATAAAACTAGACCACCAACTTACACCATACACCAGAATAAACTCAACATGGATAAAGGATTTAAACATAAGCAGTGCCACCATAAAGGTCCTGGAGAAAAATATAGGCAGTAAACTTTTTGATATCCTATGCAGAAATATGATTCTATCTTGATCACATCTGGACACCCATCTGGTTTATATGGCCCTTGGCAGACATTAAAATAGCTATTGTAATCTTTCCACTCCATGAATGCTGCTTTGTGAGCCCGATCAAAGATTAACAAACCATTTGAAGATGCAGGTCATATATATTTCAGGCTTTTGGGGCAAAGAGGCAAAATTGAGGCCTTTATGTAGGTATTTATATAACTATTTAAAGTGCAATCATTTGAAACTACTTCTAGTTTAAGGACTGTCAAAACTGGGCAGCTGGCAGGATTTGTCCCATTGACTGTAGTTTGCAGGCCCCTGAGTTAGGTTCAGAAGAAGATAGGAGGAAGACCAGGGAGAGAGGAGAGAAGAGCTGAGGAAACTTGGAAGGTGAAACCTAAATAAACACACCCATTTGATTCTTTGACCTCCCCTAAGACATTGGCTTGTAGCTGTTCAATGCTGAAGGGAAAACAGCACAAGGTTGCCTTGTTCTAGGTTAACTCATCATCTCAGTTACTGGTTTAAGTGACCCGATAAAGCAGATAATTTTGCTTCAAATTATGAATGAGGAAACTGCTCCAGCTTCACTGTAATAAACCATAGCTAGGCATTTGCATGTTTGTCTCCTGTAGTCATTCAGAAAGTCACTTGGTGTCCCCCAGGATCCATTATACCAAGTGCATAGCCCATCTTAGAGTCCCTGTGTGGAAGTGTGTGCACTCACTATTTACTGTTTATGTATTCACATGATTCCTTCACATGATTCCTTCTCTCACTCTACTATGTTTCTTGGAAGCACATCATGCAGGTATGAACTTAGCTGCCAAACTGGTGGGTGAAAAGCTTGGATCCAAGATTCTGCTTTTTGTTGTGCCAGTTTCTGTGAACAGTATCAAGAAACTCAATAAAATACTACATGGAATTGTGGATGGTGTGCTCTGAAATACAGTCCATGACTTTGTTATTATTGACATCTTTGTGCACTGGTTTCCTGAGTAAGGAGACTCTGAGACAGATTAGCATGCAGAAAGCTCCTTGGGTATGGCTCTTAGGATCAATACCTGCTGGAAAGTGAAAGAAGTAGAATTTCAGAGGAGAGTTTCCCCAGGGACGTTCATGATGAGCTGCAATTAGTCAAAATTCTCAGAAGTGGAGAGAATGATGCTTTGGTCTTGGAAGGGGTTCTTTGCGAGCACGCAACAGTGTCCACTACAGAACTAAACATTTTTCCAATTTATTTTTTCATAAACACTTTCATAGCTATTTCTTAGAGGGAAATATGCATTTAAGAAAAATATGAGATGGATGCAATACAAAACAATAAAATTAAAAATGAAAAAAGAAAAATATGAGTATTATCATACCCAAATTATCAATAATAATTCAGTTGCTAATGGCCTGCTAAATATCTATATATACATATATAACTATAATTATATATAACTATTATAGTTAGTTAATTACTTAATTTGAAATTTGTTTGATTTGAGATTCAAGTAAGTCCATAAATTATAATTAATCAACACCTCTCAAATCTTTTATAATCTATAGGTTTTCTTTAATTTCTTTTTCTTGAAATATATTTGACTAAACCTGGTAGACTTCTGTTCAATAGAGTTTCCTGAAATATTTATTTCTAAAAGATCCTTCATAGTTATGAAAGTAATAAATGCATATTATACAAAATTTAGAAAATGATGGAAACTATAAAGAAAAAATGTAAACTCTTTGCAAAATTAAATAGATTAGCTCTCAGAATATGTTGGCTCATTTCTTTACAGCAGCATTTTCTTTCTTTTTTTTTTTTAATTTTATTGTTGTTGTATTACATCCATCCCCTTTTTGCTCCCCTCTGTCCCCCTCCCCACCCACCCATTCCCCCCAAAGTCAATCCCACCTGTTGTCCATGTCCATGGTTCCTTTATACTAGGTTCTTGTCTAAGCTGCTCCCCTTTCTTGCCTCTGCCTCCCCCCTCCCCCCAACCCCTTTCCCC
>PVIW01004120.1:9429-94916 GCA_004026585.1 Noctilio leporinus | reverse complement strand
TATTTGTCCTTCACTGACTGGCTTATTTCACTAAGCATAACACTCTCCAGTTCCATCCATGTTGTTGCAAAGGGTACAAGTTCCTTCTTTCTTTCTACAGCAGCATTTTCTGAAGTCTATTCCCAGGACACTGCTCCCATGATATGTCCTTGCACAACAGGAGGGTTGGTTATTATATTAGTTTTCTATTGTTTCTGTAACAAATTGCCACAAATGTAATGGTTTTCAGCAACTCCTATTTGTTATCTCCCAGCTCTGCTCAGAAGTCTCCCTGGTGAGAAGTTAGTAGGCTTAGCTCAATACTCTGCTTAGGGTCTGCCAGGTTGAAATCAAGGTGCTGGCCAGCCTGGGCTCTTAGCTGGAGCCCTGGGGGATGGTGTGTGTGTGTGTATCTATTTCCAGACGCTTTCAGATTGTTAGATGGAGGACTCTGTTTCTTTGCTGGCTGTCAGCCAGGTATCATTCTCAGCTTTTTAGATGCCACTTTCATTCCCTAGCTCCTTCATCTAAGTCAGCATCACATTAAAGGTCAAGTCCTTCTCATGCTTTGAATCTCTCAGATTTCTTTTTCTGTCCCATCATTACTGTATCCAGCTGGAGAAAGTTCTCTGCTTTGAAGGGTTTATGTGATTAGGTTGGACTCACCCATATAATTCAAAATAATCTCCTTATTTTAAGGACTAAAACCTTACTTACAACCAGGAAGCCCCTTTTTTTTCCAGGTAAGGTAATATCCTTACAGAAACTAGAAGGTGAACTATTCTAATCTAATCATTGTGTCTAATCTCATGATCAATTAAGTTAAAAGGATGTATGTTTTCTACCTCTCCTTTGGGAATTAAAAACTCATTAATTTTTTAGATCTCTGCTTCAGGAAACATTTTAAAAATTTTACATTTCTTTTACTCTGGAAGTCCTCAAGCTTATTTGACCATAGAATTTATTTTTCTTTACACATAGCACTTTAAAACATTTTGTAGAATTACAGTCCACCATTCTCCCAGGTTATGCTACATGAATAAACCTCTCTTCTTTTGCAGCAGAATCTGCTTCACAAGTTTGGCTTTTCACAAACTAGATATAACAAATACTTAAGTCATAATCACTTTTGGGTGGGCACTTGAATTATTTCCAATTTGGGACTTTTATAACAATGCTATTATGAGCATTATGCCTGATTATCATTATTTTATTACTACATTTGTACACTGTATTGCTTTTCTTTATTATTGTACCTATAGCAAACGATAACACATTTGGTAGTTTAAACAATGCAAATTTATTATTGTACATTTTTTCAGTTCAGGAGTCTGACACAGGTCTCACTGGGCTAAAATCAAAGTGTTGGCAGGGTTGTGTTCCTTTCTGGGGGCTCCATAGAATCTGTCTCCTGGCCTTTCCATCTTCCATGGGCACATGCATTTTTTGGCACGTGGCCCCTCCCTCCTTCTTCAAAACCAGCAGCCCTGCATTTCTCTGGATATTCCTCCATAATCACATCTCTCTCTATCTGTAAACCATAGGCAAGATTCTTTGACTTTAAGGACTCATGTCATTAGATGGGGCCTACCCAGAAAATTTAAGACATTTACCCCTTAATTTAATCACACTTGTCATTTACCAGGCAACATATTAATAGGTTCTGAGGCTGAGGGTGAGAACATCCTGGGGGTTATTATTCTGCCTGACACAGTGGTTCTGTGAGTCAATCAGCAATCACACACCATAGTTTGTAGGAAAGCTGAGCTCCAGGATTTTGCCAATTTTGTGTTTCAATTTCTAAAACAATAATAGAAAGCTCAGTAGTAACTACTTAGTTGGCTAACATGGATTGGCTTCACAATAGATAGCCCCATAGTGAAAAGGTGTATCAAAACACTATTTTCATTTACACTTAATGAAACAAAACTCAGGCCACTCAGGTTAGTTAGTGTAAGCTGCTAGCTATGAAGATATTTTTTGTATTGTTATTTATATCTTGCCCAATGCATATTCTAACAGTAGTTCCTTTAAGTCTCCTCTTTTTACATCACAAGCTCTTTCGCACTCTACCCTGCCATCACACATCATTTTCACACAGTTGTTTTGTGGAAGGCTCAAATACAGATTTTTGTTTGATCTCTAACATGGCAAAAACACACAGCATGGGTGTATCTTTTATTCTGAGAGCACAAGCCTGAACAACACAGTATTTTAGTCAGTTAAAAAAAATTCTTACCCAAGGATATGTTTGTTAATTTTAGAGAGAAATGAAGAGAGAGAGAGGAAGGGAGAGAAACTTTGATGTGAGAGAAAAATATCAATGTGTTGCCTCCCATACATGCCTTGACTGAGAATGGAACCTATAATTTAGGGGTGTGCCTTGACCAGGAATCCAACCTGGCCAGTTTTGGTGTATGGGACAATGCTCCAACTGAGCCACCTGTACAGGGCTATTTCAGTTTTTTTTTTGAAGTTATTCCCAAGGGAGAAGAAAAAGGGGAAAAAGAGCAGAATTATATAGGTAAGAAATAATTTTCATAAAGCTCTGCAGGATCTTCAGAAAGCTGTTGGTTAGAGCCTCTTCATCCATCATCGCTCTATAAAAAAAAAAAAAAGAAAAAGGAACAGAAATGCATTCAGAAAACATTGACTGATCTGCTGGGGCTGTGAGGGCTCTTGCAGGAGTGTGAGACGAAGAAAACTGTGGGGTAGGTGAAAGGAAGGGGAAGCAATGGAATGGAAAATGGAAGAAGACCAACATTAGTTTTGGAGAATGCTAAACCAGCAATTCTTAGACTTCAGCACTCATGACCAACAGTTGGGAAGATTATGAATGCAGATTTTGAGGCCTTGTCCACTAGAGATTCCAATTTAGCAGGTGGGGAGCTGGGGAGATAAAGCAGAATTAAAAAAAAAAAAATATCACCACAGCTGATTCTTATACACTATTTTAAGGATCTTATTTATATATATATTTATTCATGTTTTCATTAGAGATTTATTGAGCACTTACAATACACCAGGAAATTTGGAACAGAGGTACATAAAATACATATTCCCAGTCTTCATTCCCATCCCACCAAATGAGAACATACAAGAACAAAATTCTAGGATTCCGTAATTTGGAAAGGCTTTTTAGGTAATACTGATTCATTGGAAATCCTGGGCTAAGTGGCCTTTTAGACAGACAATTGCCCTTGAACCTCTGTGCCTCCCGGCTAATCTGGAGAAAGGCTGACCAGCTTCGATGCCGATTAGATTCCTATTCTCCCATCCAGTAGTGCCCCTCCTCTCCTTAGTGTTGTTCACTTGTGCAAACTCAAGCCATGTGAACAGACAAACCACCCAGGTCCCTATGTTAACAAGGACTATCTATGTATAGACAAGAACCAAGGTAATGCTTGCAGTTACCATACCCTACTAGGCTTGTGTAGCTCACTTCTTTGTGTACCTGCATGCACCTGTAGAGAGGGCACACCTTCACATTGTGCCCCCAGAAAGTCCTAAAATTTCTAAGAAAGGTAGGAGGGATTATTATGGCATATATGGATATGCTTATTATTTACTTATTTGTGCATTTTCTCTATTGTAGGTAAACCCCATGAAGGCAGAGACCTTTTAGGTTTTGTTCCCTTCTGTATTCCCAGTTTCTAGAATAGTCCTGGCCCTTAGTAGTCTCAGTTTTTTTAGAATAAATAATTTTGTATTTATTTTATAAAGTATCAACTTGAAAATGTTGTAAACTGTATGGGGTATTTTCCAAGACCAAGCCTACCAGAGAGGCTTGAAATGCCGATTGCTGAGCTAGGTCCTGATGGTGTTGATTGACTTAGCTTCAAATCCTATAATGTATTCATAATTATTACCATTGTTGTTGTTGCTATTTTAGTGTTAGCTATTTTGAATTGCATTTTTGAAAAGCACTTGACTAGATGATGGCTAAAATCTCCCCTTTCTCTGAAGTCCTAGAAGATGGTTTCTGTGATAGGAGAAATTAATGCCAAGACTCCTCTGAAGCAGCTGTGAGATCGATTCACTTCAAAGATTGGTTCTCTTTGCAAAAATTTGCTTGAGGGGATTTTGCTTCCTTGATTTAGGACTTGGGGGAAAATCCCCTAAAATAATTTTCACTGCTTTATAATTAAAGAAAAAGGTGAGAAGAAGGAGGGGGTGCTCTATATTCCTCTTGGGGCTCTGGGATTCCTTAAAGATAGAAGTTCTTGTTTATAGAAGGAACAAGTGTGTTCCTTCCCTGTGGCAGGCATGATGGATTAGGCAGCAAAGAAGGTTGAAAAATTTTCTGCTCCCACATGACTTGGACTCTAGTTAGGGAGACAGATATTAAACAATGACACATAAGCATTTAAATTAATGTCATGAATAGGAGCACAAAGGATTTTTAAGGCAGTGGAACTTGTCTTTGTGATACTATAAGGGTGGGTACATGAAATGGTGCATTTGTCTAAACTCTTAGAATAAACAACACCAAGAGTGAAACTAATGTAAACTATGGACTTTGAGTGACAATGATGTGCTAGCATAGGTTCATTGATTCTAATAAATATACCCTTTTGAGGGAGCTATTGGTAGTGGAGGAGGTTGTAGTTATGTCAGGACCTGGGGATACACGGGCAATTTCTGCTTTTTCTGCTCACTTCCACTGTGAACCTAAAACTTCTTTTAAAAGTTAAAAAAAATAGTATTAAATTACTATCATGTTCAATTCTTTACTTGTGAACATAGCAATTAAGAGGAAAGAATTGTTTCTGGTATGAACTACATTATAGAATAAGCAAAGGGCCTAACTTGGTAAGGGAATGTTTTTTATGAAAGAACTCTAATACAGGGGAAAGGAATGATGGAACCCGCAAATCTCCATTTTATTACCCATTTATATAAAACAGCATTTAAATAATAATATTATTATAAAATAATAATTCAGACCACACTCATCAGTGAATAGAACCACTAAAAGGCAAGTTCAGGGGGGAACTTCTCAGTGAGTAGATTAGGCCATTACATCCCTCCTGTTACCTGAAATTGATTGTCTCAGAGTTCTGAGGCTAGAAGTCTGAAATCCAGCATGGCTGTATTACCTCCAGAGACTCTAGGGTATTAATCCATTCTTTACCTCTTCCAGCTTCTGGTTGCTGTTCTGGAGTTCCTGGGCTTGTGGCTGTATCACTCCAATCTCTGCCTCCATCTTCACACAGCCTCTGTGTGGTAGCCCCCAAACTTTCTCTACCTCTATCTTATTGAACACATATGATTGCATTTAGAGTCTACCTGGATAATTTAGAAGAAGTTATTCTTGAAATTTTTAAAATAATCATATATTTTGCTATATAACATAGTATTCATAGGTTTTGGGGATTAGATATGGATATACCTTTTTGGCAAGCTACCATTCATTCTGCCACATGTATCTTCTGATAGGATATGCTACAAAGCATATGGCATCACTTAAAATGTTTTCTTGCTGTCCTGGCTGGTGTGGCTCAGTGGATTGAGTGGTGGCCTGTGAAATGAAAGGTTGCTGGTTTAATACCTAGTCAGGATACATGCCTGGATTGCAGGCCAGGTCCACAGTTGGGGGCATGTGAGAGGCAACCAATCAATGTATCTCTTACCCACTTATGTTTTTCTCCCTCTTTCCCCTTTAATAGTAAATAAATCAAATCTTTAAAAACAAATATTTTCTTGCCATAAAAATTACATCTGAATTTAATAAAGCCTGTGGAGCTTATGATCATTTATAGGAAATATTGGAGATGGAGAAAGAAATGAAATGACGAAGCAACACCAAAATGTGAAACAACTTATATGATTGTCACATAAAACAATGACATTTAATTTATTTATTTATAAAAGATTTTATTTACTATTTTTAGAGAGAGGGGAAGGAATAGAGGCAGAGAGGGTGAGAGACATCAATGTATGTTTGCCTTTCACGTGCCTCCAGCTATGGACCTAGCTGGAGACCTGGCTTGGCAACCTGATTATGTTGCCCTGGCTGGGGATCAAACCAGCGACCTTTGGGTTCACAGGCCAGCGCCTTATCCACTGTGCCACCAGCCAGGGCTAACAATGGTATTTTAAAAGGTGAGGAGGGCTGTTTGGAAGTAAAAAAGATTTAAAGAAAGAGCAACTGTAATAAATTAAGAACATAATTAGACCAAAACAGCTCTAAAGAGACATTTGGACAATTGAAATAACTGATTTTGGAGTAAGTGTTGAATGAACCAAAGAACTGGGATGAATTTGCTTACCTGTGGCAATGGCATCAAATTTGTGTCCGGTATCTCTGTCCTGGATCCAGTTCCTCTGTCCAGCATTCATGACAGTGTTTGCTGTTGTTCCCAGAGTAGTGCAGGTAAAACCTGAAGGTACCTCCCCTAACTACACCACAGGCATTTTACTTTCTATCTTGGCTGCTCTGTTGTCTCCTATAGGACACTTGAAAGACATCTCTAGCCATTCTAGCTCATTCTGAAGTACCCTGCTGCAAACTTGGAGTGTAAGTAAGAGTTCAGTCCCACTCCATGGAGCATCCTTGATCACAGTGTGGGAACCAGTGGATAACAATCTTCATTTGGGTCACTTAATACATAGTTTGAATCAAATTCTACAGCTCTGCAGAGGATTCTCCAAGAATCAAGACCCAGGCACCTGCAGGACTGACCCTTTGATAATGCATCCTTGGATGGGCTTTCCCTCCTTCCCTGTTTTACTCTTCACAACCCCCATTCATCCTTGGGATCACTTCCCAAAATAAGGATGTGCTGGCAGTCATTTGTTTTTGGCACTGCTTTTTTGGGAAACCCAGGCTGAGACTCAAGTTTTAAAAGAAATTGATCAATGCCCTGGCTGGTGGCACAGTGGATAAGGCACCAGGCTGTGAACCCAAAGGTGGCTGGATCAATTCCCCAGCCAGGGCACATAACCAGATTGCAAGCCAGATCTCCAGCCAGGTCCCCAGCTGGAGGCAGGTGAAAGGCAGTCGTACACTGATGTCTCTCTCCCTCTCTGCCTCTCTCCTTTCCCCTCCCTCTAAAAATGATAAATAAAATCTTTGAAAAAAAATTTTAAAATAAAATAAATTGATCATTTTTAAGACTTGAATATTGAAGTATTTAGAGATGAAATGACATAATGCCTGGATGTTGCTTTAAATATTTCACCAATATAAAAGAAGAAAGAGAAGGAAAGAGGTAGATGAAGCAAATGTAATAAAATAATGATGATTTTTGCACCTGAGTGTTGAAATATGGGAGAATATTCTTATTTTAAAATTTGTTCTAACAAAAAGTTAAAAAGCTAAAATTAATACAAAGGGCTATGAGGTATTAGAGCATAGCATCTTGAGAGTGTATGCAGAGAGTATACTGAGAGTACAGCTGAAAGATGAAAAAAACTCTGATGAAGTAACTTTTAAGCTATGGTTTAAAAAACAGAAAGAATTTCTCAGATTCTTCTCCCAAGGTACTTAAAGCCTCTTGGTGAATCTTCCCACTGTTTCAGGATCACTTCTGGAATCTTTCTTAGCACACAAAAACTACTACCCATATAACATCTGGAGACTTACATCTTCTAGATGGTTCATTTTCCTTTATGGTGGAAATCATTTTGTGTGAAGCAGAAAGAAAGAAGGAACTTCTACCATTTTTGATAACATGTATAGAACTAGAGGGTATCATGCTTAGTGAAATAAGCCAGGCAGCAAAAGACAAATACCATATGTTCTCACTTAATACAGGAGACTAATGAACTAAACAAAGAGAGGAGCAGAATGGAACCAGAGACATGGGAAAAAAGAGAGAAGCAGAATGACTGTGACTAGTGGGGAGAGAGAGAAGAGGTAAAGAGTGGGAAAGGTTTAGTCAAGGAGTTAGTGTGAAGGACCCATGGACATGGACAACAAGGTGGAGATTGACTGTGGGAAAGGAGCAGGGAGGGTGGAGCAGCAGGGAACAATGGGGGAATAATAAAACAATTGTAATACAGCAATAATAAATAAAATTTTAAAAATACAGGGTGGGACAAAAGTAAGCTTACAATTGTGAGTATGCAAAACACCATTTATTCTTGTATTATTATTTAGTAATTATTGTATTATTTTCCATAGAAACCTACTTTTGCCTCACCCTGTATATTTTATTCACCTATAGCCAAGTGACTCTTTCAAATCTAATTGTTTCTTTTCTGTGTTGGGAATGGTAGAGAGGAAATAGGAGCATTATCTTGGGGGTCCAATGTTGAATTAACTGCCTGGGGAACTGGGCAGAATAACTGCCTTCCTTGACTATTGGGGAAATCAAATTGCTTACATCTGTTTCATGTCAATGGATTGATGTCAGGTCCCCTGTGATCACTTTGTGCCATAAATAGGCTATGGAGAGAAACATTTTTCCTGTTAGAGCACATTCATCTTGTACACTCAGCAGACAAAGGAGTATTCCATAGCTGCGTCACTGATTGAATTAGGAGAATGTATTTTGCCTATAATTTCAGCAAATAACCAGTCATTCTTTTTATTTGCTTTTCTTTATAGTGCCACATTTATAGTTGATTCTTCCACTGATAGTAACTTTTAATTCCCAGTGCTTAGTGATATGTACCAATACTGTTAGGTGATAGCACCTTGCATAATTAACTCACTTTATGTATCTCAAAAATACTTCTTTTAGTATTTCATTTAGACTTTACCACAGCCTTGGGATGTTTTCTATCTTTTTTTCCTTTCCTTTTCATTCTATTTTTCTACTCTTATTTTCTCTTTCTTCTTTCTCTTTTATTCTTTTTCCTCTTTCTTACCTCCCCTTATCCTTTTTTAATCCCATTGTTTCTTAATCCTTCTCTCTTTCCTTCTCCCCCAAACCCCTTCCTACCTTTCTTAATTGAAGATTAACTTACACATTTGATAGCTTGAGTTTAATTCCCAGTTTAATCACTTCCTATCTGTGTGACCTTACAGGGTGCATGTGATAAAGTGGCAATAACTTTGCACCCCCTTATTTCATGTGCTTCTTAATAATTTTGAAAAACTATGTTTCTAAGGTTATGATTTAACATCATTGTCTCAGATATAAAGTATTAAATTCTGAGAACAACCATCATGTTGAAGGAATACGATGTCAGACCAACTATAATTTCTGGACCGCGTGTAGGGCCAACTGCTAAGGAAATTTCGGACTTCAATAACATCCCTTTATGTACAACTTACAACATGAAGAAGGTGTTTGATGCTGATCCTGATGTCTCCACATTAACAAGGAAAATAAATGCATAAGGTAGTCATGGATTGCACAAGTCCAGATTTTGTACACAGAATCCAGGAGATGATCAATGAAGATCCAGGATGTTTACCTTTATGTTTTGAGAAAATTAGTTGTACCATAGATGAAGCAAGTCGCAAATGACGTCATTTTGTCTTCCAACAAGATGGTGCACCAGCACATAATGCCAAAAAGTGCGAGAATTTCTCATTGTCAGTGTTCCTAAATTCTGCTCAAAGGAAATCTGGCCGTCTAGTTCACCAGTTGCAAATCCTTTAAACTATTATATATGGAGCATTTATGAGACAGAAGTTAATAAACAACCTCATTCCAAAAAAGAGGCTTTTAAAGCTAAGATTAAAAACATGATGATGTCTATGGATAAATAAAAGTTCATTAAAGTGTGCTCAAGATTCCCAAGTTGAATCAAGTCTATTATTGCAGCAAATGGAGAACTTTTTTGAACAATTGAAAAAATAATGACAGGCCTGGCTGGTGGCACAGTGGAAAAGGCACTGGCTTGTGAACCCAAAGGTCTCTGGTTTGATTCTCCAGCCAGGGCGCATAACCAGGTTGCAAGCCAGGTTTCCATCCAGGTCCTTATTTGGAGGCAGGTGAAAGGCAACCATACATTGATGTTTCTCTCCCTCTCTGCCTTTCTTCCTTCCCCTCTCTCTGAAAATAATATATAAAATATTTAAAAAAATAATAATGACTATGTTTATGTATTTACATATAAGAATAAATTTATTTCAAAATATAGCACTTTTGTGGTATGCTGTTTATTTTAGCATAATTTTGCCAATTTATTATGTGTACCCTGTATTTAAGTTACTTTAGCTCTGAACCTAAATTTGCCCATTTATAAAATGGGCATAATAAGAGTACATGTTAGTAATGAAGTACTTATTTGTGTATCAGACTCAGTCTCTGGCAGATAGAAGATAATCAAAACTTTTCTATTATTGTTATTACTTTTTTAGGTGAAGCAGCAACTGTGACAATGTGATTGTCACATGAATGGAGTTTATAATGGAGCTATTGAGAAAACTGAGGCATGCAGGTAGGGAGTGGCAGAGCCAAGGTTTAAGGTCAGACCTGATTATTTTCAATGTTAAGAGTTTTCTTCACTACTCAGCTTAATGGTTTAGATCAACTTACTAACTGGTGGGAATTCTTCTTAGGAAGAAGATCCAGAATAATTGTGTGTTATTATATTCTATATATACATCTGAAGACATTCCTAATTACCTTTATTCAACAAACTCAAAAAGAGCCTGGAGGGTTTGCTAGAAATAAATAATGAAAATTTATTCAATGGTCTTAGGGTTTGCAAAACACAGCTACATGTTGTAATGAAGAGAGTAAAATAGTCATTTTTACAGCAAAAAGCACATTCTTAAGTAGCATAAGTCCTGCATTTTTAGTTTCAGGATTGGTCCAAGATGATGATCCTCTAGATAAGTGGAGGTTTGAATATGGATGTCAAGCGGCCTGTATATGGTGCATATTCTTTCCTTGGTCCTTCAGGGAGTAACCAAAGGGTTATCTGGAGGTCTGATGTATATCCAGGCATTGATGCAGTACTGGAAAGGTCAAAAGTTTAATGTTCTAAGCTAGTTTAAATAAAAATAGAATTGTTTCCTCATTCCTACTTGATTTTAGTAATTTAGCAGCTTCACTATAGTGGCTCCATTTTATTTCTTTTCCCTATTCCTGAACTGATATGGAGAACTTGTTATTACATAGGTCATGTTCTGCCTTCCAGGGGTTTGATTCCTAAGAAAGAATAATTAAGTTATATTCTGATAATTAGGTATAATTTCATACTTGTCTAAGCTACCTGCTTATTTTCTGGAAAACTTGCTTAAAGTAATGTTTTTCCAAAATTTTTTAATACAAGATATTGAGATAAAAAATACATAATTTCATATGATTTATTCTTGTGTGAGTTGATTGGTGAATTTCTCTTTTATCTTCAACAGAATAAGTAAATAAGACAATTAAGAATTATATAACTTTCTGATGATTTCATAAATAATGGCAACTATTTAGCACAATTTAGGCTCAAACCTCTTTTTGTTCAATAGGTGTACTCCCACCTGTAGCATTGCATCACAACCTCTGGATTCTGGGGTATATGATTTCGTGTATTAATAGAAAAATATATACAGAGTGGGACAAAAGTAGGTTTACTGCTGTTTATATGGAAAATATTATAATAATTAGTAAATAATCACACAGGAATAAACTCTGAGTTTTGTGTACTCATAGCTATAAACCTACCTTTTCCACATCCTATATGGAGGTACCTGTCCTGAGTTCCTGGAAGAGACCTCCTAAAGTCCTTGGAATATCCTGGATGATAGGAGTGTCTTTTGTTCTAATGAAACAACTAGATGGCTTTAGGATGGAGGCTGCCAAAATAAACAATGAATGATGAAAAGATTGGAAGTGTCAGCCACACCTCCATCTTCTGGGTAAGAGAGGGGGGCTGGAAATTGAGTCAATCATGCCTGTGTGATCAAGCCTCCATACAAATCCTAACAGTAGGGGATCTAAAGAGCTTCTGGGTTTGTGAACACATCCAGAGGCTGGGAGGGTGACATACCCCATCTCTATCGGGATGGAAGCTCCTGATCTCAGGACCCTTCTGGGCCTCACTCTATGCATCTCTTGATCTGGTTGTCCATCTGTAGCCTCTATCATATTCCTTATATTATGAAAAATCAGTAACTGTGTTCTGTGAGTTGTTCTAGCAAATGATCAAACCCAAGGTGGTCATGGGAACCTCCTATGTATAGTCGATTGGTCAGAAGAAATGGTGATAATCTAATACCTGAGACCAGAATCTGAAGTGGGTGGTGGTCTTATGAGGCTGAAGCCTTAACCAGTGGGGTCTGCCATGACATTAGCTGGTATCAGAATTGAATTGTAGGACACCCAGCTCATTTCACAGAGAATTGCTTTGTGAGGGGAAAACCCCACACATTTAGTGTTTTAAGTGTTTGTGAATGTGAGTAGAAAAGAATCACACAGTGCTTTTCCTAGAGGGGTTCCTATGGCCATACTGACCCTGGTCACACTGTACAAATAGAGATTCACACACACTCATCAGTACTTACTTAAATGTTTTTTGCATGTATCTAGTGTTACATAGCAATTAAGTATGACTTGTAAATGTTTTCATTCAGCCGATAGGTTGCCTTTTTATTTTGTTGGTTTCCTTTGATGTATAGAACACTTTTTAATGTAGCCTTACTTGTTTAGTTTTGCCTTTGATGTCAAATCAAAAAAATTATTGCCAACACCAACCTCAAGGGGCTTGCCCCCTGTGTTTTTCTCTAGAAGTTGTATGATTTTAGGTCTTTCATTTAGGACATTTTTCCATTTTTAGTTGCTTTTTGTGTATAGTGTAAGATAGGGTTCCAGTTTTCCCAGCACATTTCTTAAAGAGACTAGCCTTTCCCCATTACATATTCTTAGTTAAGGACAGCATTTTGATATAATCATGGGAGAGAAAATAGCCTGTAGACTATAGCCTTCATTGCCTTGTGCAGGAAAGTTTATACACTCTGAAATAATGAGGACTCCTTTTATGAGAAGTGTTCTGGCTTGAATTGCATCATCCCCCTCCCCTCAAAAATTTTCATATGTTGAAATTCTAACCCTCACAATATGATTTTATTTGGAAATAGGGCCACTGGAGATATAATTAGTTAAGATGAGGTAATACAAAACTAGGCTGTAACCCCAACTCATTACAACTGTTGTCCTTTTAAGAAGGAAGTTTTGGACTCAGATATGCACACAGAGAGAACGCCACATCAACATGAAGACAGGATTGGGGTGATACCAGCATATTACCAGAAGCTAGGAGAGAGTCCCCTTTTTATAAAATTTTAAACCTTATTGACTTGAATAAATTGGGACAATTGTCCAGAATGTCTAAAAAGAATGGGGATCTTAGAACTACAAAGAGCCGTTGTTTATACTTAACTAGCTGTGTGATGTTACCTTTCTGAATCTCTCTTTAACATCTACAAAATCAGCAATGGCAGTGACTTCATGGTGTTATTGTGAAAAAATTCACATGAAACATTGGATGGAGTTTGGTATACAAGAAGAAGTATCATTATTCATTTGTTTCTTAAATGGGTTTTGAATACCTAGTATGTATTGGACATGGGCTAAGTGCTGGAGATGCAAATGTGAACCCTGTTCAATTCACCCTCAAGAAATTCACAAAATATTGTAAAAATATTTTAAAATAGCAAGGCAAAATGATGGTAAAAATTATTTAATGTTCAGTCTCCCAATCCACACAGTTGCAGTGACATATGCCAATTGTATAGTATGACAAGGCACTTAATTTGACCCCATGTGTAACTGTAACTGATTTCAAGTCTGACAGTTTCCTTTCCTGTTCAACTTCAGATATTTCCATTCATTCTGAAGAATTACCCTTTCAAAGCAACACTCTGCAAACATTGTACATTAGAACATTATCAAATAACCTAATGCAATTAGAACCAAACATTGCTGATGTGATCAATTCCCAAACCTCTAGCCTTTGAATATAATACAGAATAATTTATAGTTGAACTCCACTGGATTTTTCAAATAGATTTTATGTTATTTTAGCTGAGTAGGAAACTACAAAGCCTCAAGGCACTAGGCAAATATAAGCAACTGAAAAAAGAACAAGGATATAGACTGACAGCCTTACCAAAAAGTGATCAAATTTGAAATTTCATGCAAACTGGGTAGTCACATATTGTTATGCTACCATGTAATATCAAATAGATACTGACCATAAACTGGGTTTGTTTATTATTACAACCTCTTACTGCTGTGTAGAGATTAAACTGGGAGGGGAAAAATAGTCATAAAACCAAGACACAGAGGGGGCATATGCCTGCTTTACTAAAGAAGTTTGCTGGCTTCAGGACAAAGCAATGCACGCCCCTGGGATTAACAACCTGTTACTTCCTCAGCAGTGCTGATGGAAGAAACCACATTGTTTTAGTTTCTTTATTTGAAAGAGAGATGGATAAGGTGCCAGCCTGTGAACCTAAAGGTTGCTGGTTTGATTCCCAAGCCAGGTCTCCAGCCAGGTCTGTAGCTGGAGGCAGGTGAAAGGCAACCACATTGATGTCTCTCTCCCTGTCTCTCTCCCCATCTCTCTAAAAATAATAAAATAAATAAAATCTTTTTTTTTAACCAAAGAGAATATTGAAACATTCTCCTGTACCTTGAATTTAAAAATCATAACCAAAAATGGCTTGATTAACCTGTGTTAATCAAGTTTCTTTTTAGTGAAAACGTGGTTTAAATGAAATACGACATGAGATATTTGAAAATGTATTCATCTGATAAACTAAGTAAGTCACAGACCTATTAAGATAAGGCTTAAAGATCAAAAGCTATATGATACTGAGAATTTCCTGTGCTCAGAGATAAACAGGGACAAGTGCCTCTTTCTCCAGTTTGCTTGAGTATTGTTGCTTCCTACCATTACCTAGATTTCCCATATGTTTTCCTTTGTCTTAAAGGAATGGATCCATCTTTATCTGTTTTCCAGCCAGTGTGCATTTCCAGGATCCTTTTCCAGCTATTTGCATTGCACTCATTCTTCTTTCTGGCTCCATAGAGTGGTTTGCTTTCCACTCACCATATATTACTGTGATCAGACTTTGGCACTTGCTATTCATTCTCTGTCCTTGTTTTTTGTTTGTTTGTTTTCACTTTGTGATAAAATTCTACACATACTCTATAACTCATTTCTAACATTCCCTTCTCTATGAGGTCTTGGCTGCATTCCACAGGTTACTCTTGCCTTTGCTATTTACACTGTCCTGCAGTTATTCATCTGGTTGTGTCAGCCCAAGCAGACTATGAACTTCAGGAAGGACAGGACCACATCTCAGTTGTTTCTGTGCCTCCAGAGCCCAGTGCAGTCCTGGCACATAGTAGGTACTTCAAAAAAGTTTGTTGACTTCTTTCTGTGGCGATCAGCACCCTGCACAAAGATAGCTAGCTAAGAAGCAGTGCACTGGGATGCAGCCTGTATGCTGTGCACCCTGATGTTGGTGGGTAGTAGCCCTAGTAGAGGAGCATCTATTTGGTAATTTAATTATCCAGCAGAACCCCTTTTTGCAATTTTCATTGGGGCATATAGTATATGTAGGCTGGGTTTGGATAGATAGGTAAACAAACAACTGATCAAAGTTTCCCACAATCCCCTAAAGCTACTAAAAAACAAAAAATGAGCTAAAGAAGCTTTTTTCATTGGGGTAGAGCCACCTAGTCTAGTTGCCAAACTGACCAGATTAATCTCTGACTAACTCTGTGAAGGATAAATCCTGACACCTATATCTTTGATTGTGCTGCTTGTGGGCAGGGGCATTTGAATGGTACTATTTTAAATGCAAGTATTTCTTATGAGGACTTTGCGTGTGTGCTCTGTCATCATTTTACCTCCTACATATGAATGGTAACTTATAAGCATTCTAAAAAGATGCTAAAATGTGTCAACAGGGATTCTGTCAGCTTTTATGTGTTTGTGCTTAGTAAAAGAAGATGGCCTGAGTTCTAGTTATATGTCATTACAAATAAACAGATATAAACAAACAAACAAATAACTAATGTAGGCAAAAATCAGGCTGTTTAATTGATTCAAAATAAATGCACTGAAAATGTTAAATTCTATGTTGTAACACACCATCATGTATTATATAGGAGGACCAGAGGGAATGTTGGCTATGATCTCATACCTTCATTTACTCAAGAATATTTACATTTTTTAATGTTTAATGTAATTCTTAACATGTATACAGTAGGTACTTGGTGAATATGACTTGATTTGAATTTATTCATCTGTGCATTCTTGCATTAATATTTCTGGAACAGCCACATCAGGCAAGACTCTGTTAAGTTTAAGGGATATGGTAGTGATTGGTGCAGGTAGTCTCTGCCCTCATGGTCTTCAAAATAACTGATCTACCTAATAGTTTCCTTTCTGAATAAGAGGAGACCTTACTTTTAAACATTCTGGTGTTATTAAACAGTAAATTGGGGTCTGGCTGTTTGCCACCAACTTCTAGGCAAAATTCCAGAGGCAAAGGTTTATTGATTTAGGAAAGGAGTTTTTATTCAGAAGCAGTCACTTAAACCTCTCAAGTCTCATCTTTAATTACTTAAACCTATCAGTTAAGGCTAAAGTCTAACATCTGGATTCTCCTGTCATTTTCCCTGTTAGTTTCTATAAAGTTAGTTAAGAAACTAAGACAACATAATACACAAAAGCTATATAATTCTGGAAGAATGGCAGATTTCTGTGTCAGAGTCTGTTCCCTCTAGTTCTAGAATAAACCTGCCTTCCTCTGCCAGGACAGCCTGATCCATGGCTATGCCCAGAGTTCCTTCCACCTAAAATACCATCCACTGGGAAATGCAGACAGCTGCAGCACCATCATCCTGGCACCCTTGAGGAAAAAGAGCCTGAGAGCGAGCTTGAGAGCAAGAGCCAGCCAGTCCAGGAGCCAGAGAGCCTGAGCCAGAGCCACCATCTGGGAGAGCCAGCCCAGGAGCCAGAAAAGCCCATGAGCCAAAGAGCCTGTGCTCTTTTTATTTCCATTGATTCTGGAGGCATCAGCTTCTCAGCCAACCTTGTCCTAGACTGCTTCCCATTGCCTAGGCAATCTTCTCCTATGGCCGCTCCTAATCCCTGTCCCCTCCATCTTAATCAGATCTCTCTGTATCACTAGTGAATCAGTGTTTTTTCAATCCTGACTGTAGTTTGGAAGTACAGATGTTTTAACTTCCTTATGCCTGGACCCTAACCCAAACTAATTCAATCAAAATCAGTGAGGATACAATCTGGACAAAAAGCTCCTTAGGAGGTTGTGAAGCACAGCCAAGATTATGAGTAGGAAGTGATTCTCTACCCTTTTGATATGTCATTGCTATGGGATGAAATGTGTTCCCAATCCTTACCTCCAATTCATATGTTGGCATCCTAACCAGTGGTATCGCAGAATGTCATCTTATTTAGACAGTCTTCAGAGAAGTAATAGAGTTAAAATGAGATCATTCTGATGGGCTCTAATCCAATACAAATGGCATCTTATACAAAGGGGAAAATTGGAGACAGACCCATAGAGAGAAACTCCATCTGAAAAGAAGGGCAGAGAGTAAGGTGATGCTTTTACAAACCATGGAACCCCAATGCCAGCAATACCAGAAGAGAGGCGTAGAGTTGATTCTCTGTTATTGTCCTCAAGAAGGAGGCACCTTGTTATCACCTTGACTTGGATGTGCAGCCTCTGAAACTGTGAGGCAATAAATTGCTGTTGCTTATACAACCCAGTCTGTGGTACTTGATTATGGTGGACTGAGTGAACCACACATAGCATAGTTCATCATCTTTATAACTGTAACTTCTTAAAGAGCTAACAACATTTTCAGTTTTTTTCCATCCTCTTTCCTTCCTGTAAATGAGCCAGCCTCTGAATCCACGTGAGATACTTTGTCCCTACTCTTTTCCAAAGTAGGTTATCTTTATTAGTGGAGTCAATGTTGACATGTACATGATGGGCCTACCTGGAGCTAGAGACTTGCAATCTGATTCCATGATGAATCATCCATACACAGTGTCCCACTCACCCAGCAAAGCTCTGGCAGACAGTCTCTACTGTTGGCAGATCCAGAAAGAACTCGGGCACACTTGTTTCAGTAGCCCTTTAAGTTCTACATCATTTTTTAAAAAATTTGCTCTGACAACATTCAAATCTTGCCTCTTTAAGTTATTATTTTAGAAAATTTAATTTATAATTACTTTCAATATGAACACCTTAAGAAATTCAGTTTGGTGAATTATTAGCTGTATAATCAGCTCCTGTTTCAGGGGTGTGGTGTGAGGAGCAGCATGCTCGGCCCAGCTTCCCTCTGGATTTCTTCTGACCAGCAGCAGCATCTTCAGTTGCAGAGCTGTTCTCATAGTGCCTTCTTTCCACACTCCCAATTATTGGACCCAAATTTGAATTTCCCTTTAGTGTTAGGGATTTCTGGGGTGAAACAAACTCTTTGAAGACAATACTTGCAGCAGTAAATTTTTGCTTATCAAATTTGATTCAGGCAACAAATAGCTCCCAAAGCTCACTGTGATGCTAATTTTATTTTTGAATAAATTGGGGACAAAATAGCCATTATGGCAGGCTGGCTTTATTGAGGGCACAGGGAAGAGTTTATTGCTGCATCACTTGAATTATTTACTGCAAAGTGTTTTGCATCTTTGGATAACTGCATGCTAAAAGGGAAGAAACTGCTTATCACTTGACATATAATAGACTTTCTGATTATGGGGCATGAAGGCCTGCACCACCTTTTCAGAACCTGTTTCTTGGACTTCTACTCCAGCTGCCTGCCCCAAGTTCATTGCCCTACTGCCCCTGAACTGATACCACTCATTCATTGCAGTCTAATTCCATATCACAGCCATTACATTTATTGGTACAAGGCTATTCCCTCACATTTTTTACTGGTTTATTTCTTCTTAACATTCATGTCTCTAATTAAAAGTTACCAAAGCATAGAAGCCTTTGTGATGCTCTTTCCCCCTGCCCTGTCCACCTTATTCATGCTATATTTGTTTCTCCACTTTGTTTTTTATCTAATGCTAACCTCTTTGTATGTGAATTTATTATTTATTTCACTGTTCTTTTAATAGTTGTTCCCTTTCCCTACCTTTGAAAGTTAGAATAGAGACTCCATGGGAAAAGGGACCATTGTTAATGTTCACCTCTTTTTCCAGTGCTTGCAACTGGCATATAGTTTACACTCAAGAACTAGTTGTTAGATGAATAAGTAGATGAAGCAGGACTTTACTTACTGTTGCATAAGGAACTACTTCCAAACTAAGTAGCTGAAACCAAACCCAATTTTCATTCTTTGTCTGGATGTCCTGGGTGGTCATGTAATTCTGCTTTCTAGTCTGGGATGCTTTGCTGGCAGCTCTGTGAGTGATAGGCCTCTCTCTCCACATATTTTGTCATGTCACATTCTTTTATGTCTTCATGCATGGTGGTCTCAGGGCTTAAAATGGGATGAACGGAAGCAGAAAGGCTTCTTAAGGTCTAAACTATGGAATGCCCACAAGTCACTTTTGCCAGATCCGTTGGTGAAAGAATTACAAGGCTAGTCAAAATTCAAGTGAGTGGAGAAATAAGCATGGCCTTTGGGTAGGAGGAGTGACAATGCAGCATTGAGGGGTCATTATTCTGATGATCTGTTTAAGTCCCAAATGATGTATATTTGTGCAAATGCTCCATCTGACTTATATGATATACACTCATATCTCAGACATTTGCATTTCTACTGCCTTTTATAAAGTCCCCAACACCATAAACACTCAATCAATACGACCTTGTTTTTGCTGCTACTGCTGTATTTATGGTGCTGTGTTTAGGATGAGCTTTATTTTTATGCTCTCATCAGCGCACGTGCAGGCATTCTGGAAAGCCCAAACGAAGCATATCTAGTCAAGAAAATGGAAGTGAATTCTGGAATAAATTATATTGATTTTAATTCAGACCTTTAAATTTGTGGGCTTTTTTTTTTTTATTGCTTTCGCAATGGAAAAATTGATCTCAACAAGGCAGCCACAACAAAAATAGATTGCTTTTATTGAATTCACAGTGACCTGATTAAACCACATAGTTGTTATGAGAAAAATAATATTACTTCCTCTTTTATTACAGATTCTTTTTGCCTTCAAAAATTTATTGGCTTAATATAGTAAGTAAAGAAGATTATGAATTTTATTTAGTGTTGAATAGAATGGTTTGGGGCAGTGAGAAAACACATTTCTTAGAATATTTCTTCCTGATTGCAAAGCTTATTTGCAAAGATTAAGAAGATGCCTCTCACTGTGTGTTGCTTGTTATGTTGACTGGACAAAAATCTGATGGTCAATCACACAATTCACATCAACACCAACTTAGATTTATATTTCTTGGAAGAAATGTTAAAATGGGAATTAGTACTTAATTTAAAATGAAACAAACAAAAAATGCCCCTCAACTTTTCTTCACTATCCAAACTGCCACCACCAAATAGGTTTTGGATAACAGAATCTCTTTTTATCTGAGTTTGTTCTGTAAGGTCCCACAAACAGAGAGTACATTTGGAGAGCAAAGCCTACTCCTAATTGGGTTATCTATGCTCTTTAAGGAAGTTGGTATCCTGCTGATCTGAGGTCTATACTGTTTGTAAGTTACTTTTTCTTTTTTTTAAATGAAAACTATATTATGAAAGAAAGATGCTAGCAGAAGAGCATGATTTGTCAATCTTTTCAATTCCCACGTAAAAACAAAATAACTAGACAACAAAATCAAACCCCTCACAGAGTATTTAGCACAAAAGCATGTCACATGGTCTCTTCATATACAGGCCTTAGGAGAAATGCATGTACACAAGTAATAAACATGGTGTGATAAATGCTCTGTTTTGAGCACTGCTGGGGTGAGGGCAGAGTACAGGGGGTTCCTGTAAAGACTCTCACAGAGCATCAAACAATATATATGAAGCAAACTGTCACATCAGTTACTTAGGGGCAACCTTCACATCTAGAGTTCTTTATTCTGTATCATCACCTTCTTCTGTTTCTAATTTACTCATTCAAACATGTTTTTCTCTTGGCAAGCTTTGTTGATAAGTGTTGGCATGATACTAGTTCTGTATGTCTGTAATTGTTAAGTTCTAAGAGTTGCATTAAACTTTTGTAAGAATAGTTACAGATCTTTCAAGAGAAAAGTTAATCTTGTCATTTATCTATATCAATGTGGATAATAATGACTAATTACTGAAATCTAGTCCTTAATTAGAATTGGGTTCATTGTTTGTCTATTCTCCAGCTGTGGTTTTATTTTCTTTTATCTTTTCCAGCCTTGAGATATAATTGAGATATACCATTGTATATATTTAAGGTGTTCAATGGGTAGATTTGATACCCATGTATTGCAAAGTGATGGCCCCCACAGCGCTAACTACCTCTTCCACCACCTTACATAATAGACATTTCTTTATGTGGGTGTGTGTGCATGTGTGCGGTGAGAACATGTAAGATTTACTCTCTTAAAAACTTTCACATATAATGTACTATTAACTATAATAATCATGCTGTGCATTAGATCCCCAGAACTTATTAGTGTTATAACTGAAAGTTTGTACTCTTTAGTGGCTTTATTTTTAAACAATTTTTGCAGCAAAGGGCACTATAAGCACAAATAAATGTGACTTTTAGATATTAAAATGCAAATTTAGAAGGTTGTTAAATCCATTATTATTATGCCTTTAGGCCTTGATGTGCTCCAACCTAGGTTAGTGTCTAAGAGGTTACCAACCAGTTAAAAACCCATATATTACTCCTAATATAATACAAATGATGCATGTTCATTTCAGAAAATTATAAAATATTTATTAAGAAAGAAAGAGATTTCCTGTGCTTTCAATTTTTGATAAAGATTGTTATTTAATGTTTTGGTGTATATCCTTCTAAATTTTTTTTTCTATGGGAATATATTGTTTTCCCAAATGAGATCATAACTTAGAAACTGTTTTGTAACCTGGCTTTTTCTTTTAACAATTTCAATAAATAATTCTCTGCTTTGTTTTAAATGGTTTTATAGTATTTTATTGTATCAGTGTACCATAAAAATGTAACCTATTATTCTTCAAAATTTTGATTCCAACTTTTTCTTTCATGTAAATGTTATACTGAAAAGAAGAAACACATTTACTTTGGCTAACGTGTCCAGTTGCTTAATTAAAAGTAATTAATAGGGATGGCATTTAAGGAAGAAATATGCATTTTAATGTTTTTAATCAAATTGCCCTTTGAATCCTACCATTTTATACCTTAGTAGAAATGTGTGATGATGCCCTATTATTCACAGCTTTTGCAAGTAATGGATTTTTTCTTAGTTACTTATATTTTTACTTGTTTAATTATGAGTAACAACATATTTGATACTTTATATTTATTGTCTACTAATAGATCAAATAAGGGGCTAATGGTAAATTTAAATTAAAGAGCTTAAATTAGTCCATGAAGCATTTGTTGATTGGTTCTCAACTTAGTTGAGAACCAATAGAGTTCTTAGTATACTAATAGAGGAATGCTAAAATAAACTTTGGTTTACCTATGTTAGAATAATATGCAGCTTTGAAAAAGAATTCAGTATCCTCCTACATATTGAACAGAAAAAATGTTAGAAGACACATTGTTTTGACAAAAAGCACATTGCAGAACAATCCATATAGTAAATTTTTGCGATTACAATTTATTTATTAATTAAACATCTTAATTTTATTGGGATTTTAAAACTTATTTAAATCATAAATTTACAGAAGTCTATCCTACCTGTGCTCCAGCCCCCCAATTTTTTCCTTTGAGTTTATAAGGTTTGGTTTTTAAAAATAATTATTTTAGCAATATTTTCATGCCTTTTAAAATAAAAATGTATGCATTTAATACAAAGTGTTCTATACCTTGTCTTTTTGTTTTTTGTTTTTATTTGACAGTATAACTTTGACACCTTGCACCTTGTTGTATGTTATACATTGAGAATTCCTGACTTTTCTCATATGGCTTCAGAGAATTCTATTATACAGGTGATTTATTTACTAATCTCTTAGTAATGAATTTTAAGCTTTTCCCCAGTCCTTTGATAAACCTAAAAAGGGTTTGAAAGCTTTAAAAACAAACAAGGATTGCCTTCATAGAGTGAGGTTGGGGAAATAATGTGCCACAAATAATTTTACTGCTTATTCATGAATTTTTGTGATTGTTTAATTTTGTTCAAAGTTTTACTACTTTGAATTTTAAAATAAATTTTAAAATAATAATTATAAAAATAATGATTTAAAATCAGAATTATTAATTGGACAGATAAAAACATTAGGGAAGTTGGCACTGGAAAGAAATTATAATGGACAATTGTTCATTTCTAAAGCAAGTCCTCCTCCTCCTGAGGGTTGTTAAGCAAATGAATACTAACTTATAGAGAAAAAGGAAGAGTTTTTATCCCTTAGATTGTTAATTCTGGAAGGAAATAAGCTGAGAGCTTGATTCTATTCTTTTGACTGTCAAACTCCTCAGCTGGAATCAGAAATGACTGAAGGCTGGAGGGCCAGGATTTCTGCAGTTGAAGGGATTATACACTTGCAGACATTTACTGTCTATGTAACACACTGTCCAGAGGCATATTTGTAAGTCAACAAATGATTCCTATGAAAATAAAGATGAATACTTTAAAAATGCTTTCTCTCATTAGATGTTGACTTCCAGACTTTTCACCAGATCTTAATATGCTTGATCAATTTGAATATTGAACATTAAAGAATATGAACATTTATGACAAATGACATTATTTTGTGAAACCAATTCCAAATACATGAAAACATGGGACTTGAATTAATTCATCAAGAATATCAATAAACTTATAAAGTAGGGGCATTTTGTTTCAATCATTATCTTTAAGTTATATTCACAGAAAAATTACTTATTAAAGTAATATGTATGATTAATGGGCTGGTAGTGGTACTAATTATTCATTAGAACACAAGGATGAAAATGCCCCAGGACTTGAAAAATACAGTGATTTTCAATAAAAGTTATGGCTAAGTCCCAAAATTTTGATGAGTTTCTATTCTGAGCTGTAAGAACATGATTTGGGTCTGGAATGAGGAATTATCTGAGGAAGGCCTAAGTTGATACTAACATGATGAAACTCTTTTGTAAATGTTTATTTAATCAAAAATGCCACTTTTAGATAAATAACTAGGCTCCCATTCTAAACATTGTAAGGGGCATTTTTTAACTTATTGACTGTGAGATCATCTAAAGATAAATGTTTCTTCATTCCCAGTGGCTAATTGCAAGGACACTGTTTTAGGGTGGTGGCTTATATGGCTGTTTAAATAACCCAAATTTAAAATTCATGAATTCAATTGAACATCAGATTAGTAGCATTAATTATAATTAGAAGACAAATAGTGCCTGTGAGAATGACTTTCTCATGTAGTAAAAACAATTATTCTATCATTACCAGCTAACATGTAGCAGATGAGAACAGATATATATAGAATGAAACCTGTTGTCAAGTCACAATGAATATTCTGAAAAAAAAAACAATTAAAAATTAAAAAGTGATTTGAAGGAAGTCAGATTATTTTCTGTTTTGGATACTACAATTATATTTAAATTGTAAGTGTGAACTATAATTTTCACATGAGCAACATCATTAATTTTCATGAGCTCACAATAACAACATAAAACCCCACTCCACTATACACTTTTATATGAATTGAATGCTATGAATTATACTAGTTTGTTTCTGATACTAGAAACAGAAAAGAGAACTTTGTGTTAATTTTTCATCCGCCTCCCCTACCCCCCCAAATAAGATCCTAAATATACTAAAGAATAGCTTAGGGCCCTGGCTGGTGTGTATAAGGCGCTGGCCTGTGAACCCAAAGGTCGCTGGTATGTGCCAGGGCACATAACCAGGTTGCAAGCCAGGTCTCCAGTCAGGTCTGTAGCTAGAGGCAGGTGAAAGGCAACCATACAGTGATGTTTCTCTCCTTTTCTGCTTCTCTCCCTTCTTCTCTCTCTAAAAATAATAAATAAAATATTAAAAATAGCTTAAAAAACTGAACAATTTAGTTAACATTTTGAGATGTGAGAGAATATTATTGTGTGAATAATGGATCTAGTGGAATTTTTGCCTGTGTAGGAAAAAAAGAGATTTAAGCAATTTTACAACTTCCCTGTTCAAGGAATGGAAGAGATGGTCAGCAAGAGCCCCATCATCAATTAAGAATTAAGAAATAGTAGAATTATTCAAACAAAATATGAATAATTTAGCTCTTTTGATATCTTTGAATGTAATTCAATGTATAATTTTAAGATGATTTGGCATCATAATTGAATGTATAGCAAGATTCAATACTTTTTAAAAAGTTAATTCCAATTTTATTTCAGGGGGGATTGACTAAAATAATTTTTCATTCTATAATGATGATGAGTTAACTCTTGACCTCTCAAGTGCCCACTGAAAAATCTGTTGTTCATGCAACACTATTTTTAAACCTATTTCAGCAAGAGAGACTATTACCTTGGCAAAGTCATAGTACTATCTGAAAATGCAAATGCAAAGCTGCGGGAATATTTATAGGGTGTTAGGGCACAAGCTAAGTGATTTGAAGGTAAATCTTGCCAGGTAGGAAACTTGGGTCAAGTCTGTGACATTATAGTTCTGCATTGTTTGGCACAGTTAAGTGAGGGTTTTGAAGCAGCCTTGATTAGCGAGATGTTAGTCTTTCTATATAAGCTATGTTAGTTCACAGTCATATCTTCCAGGAGCAGGTGTTTCCTGGGGCAAACCTCTCATCAGTATTTGTTCTTAGTATTATTTAATGTAGCGAGTGCATGCCCCATCCTAGAATCATTGAACAAAGGGGTCAGGAAAGAATGTAGGGCCTGGGTATTGTTTAACAAGTGGAGAAGGAAGTATGTTGTGTCATAGGCAGCTTTCACATGGCCCCAATGACCATGCTGGCTAGTGTTCATGCCCTTATATAATCCTCTCCCTTTGAGTATTGGCTGGAATTAATGGCTTCTAATGAACAGAATAGGAAAAGATAGTGATGGTTTGTTACCTCTGAGATTATGTTATTGAACGAACATTTTAACTTCCATTTTGCTGCTCCCTCTCTTGCTTCTTCCAGCAGCCTTCACTCTGGTTTAAATAAGCTGCTGTGTTGTGAGTAACCTCACAGAGAGGCCCATGTGGCAAAGAACTGATGTCTCTAGCCAAAATGGATCAAGAACACAGGACCCACTAACAGTGTGAGTGAGCTTGGTCACAGATAAGATGTGGGATGACTGTGGCCCAAGTTGCCACCCTGATTGCTGTCTAGTATGAGGCCCTGAGACAGAGGTCCCCAGCAGGGCTCTGCCTGGATTCCCAAACTCAGAAATTAGAAGCCAAAGTATACTTACTCTGTTGTTTTAATTTACTATGTTTTGGGATGATCTGTTATGCAACAATAAATGATTAACACATGTTGATTTCATGTTTTAAGATGCGTGAGTACACTTTCTACTAAAATTTTTACTTATTCAGAATGAGTAGATTTATTGGGTAAATACTGGTTATATTTACTAATTCCATGAAGTGATCTTGAGACTCAAGGAGGATACACCTAATATTATTTTCAGGAAGAACATTTATTTCTTCTGCTTTATAGAAACTCAACACAGTTAAAGTAGGTAGTGAGTGCGCCATAGAGGGACAATTGCAGGGACTGATGTGGGATAATGCTTTCTTGATAAATGCACTAGATTAGTGCCTTAAAAAGAGCTGCTCTAATGGAAAGAGCATTTCCCTGCAGCCTTGTCTCTTTGACATTTAGTAGGCCTGAAGTCTACTTGGGAATAACAGATGTATTCCTAGGCCCTGCTTCAGATGTGGGGTTTCCTAGCCTGGGGCCTCCATGAAGCATCCTTAGAGGATGTGTGGCAGTGATGCAGACATATTTTCAGGACTTTGTTATTGTTTAAATTTTTAAAAAAATGTCAAGAATGATATTGTGAGAATTTTAAAAGGTGCATTTGGTAACTAATTAGGACAAGGAAAACTGGACAAGATATGTCTTCTAGGGTAATGCGTGAATGGACAGTTGCCAATACTGTCCTGGAAAATTTCAAGATGTAAAATTTCTCTCAGCCCTGTTAACAAACTAGCTGTTCTTGGTGGGGATGAGAGACAAGAAGGAGCAGTCAGAATACATTTCTGTTCTCTGTCTTTCCCAGTTGACTTTGCTTCTAAATAGTTTCAGACAGAGTGGCAAGTTCCTTCAATTCTAAATATTTAAATGTATTTTGGGCTATATATATATATATATATATATATATATATATATATATATATATACTTCGTTTGCTTTTTGGTTTGTGGAATTTATAAGCTCTTTTCCACCTTTATTTTTTTCCTGTTTACCAACTTCTATGCCTATCCATTACCCATCTGTCCCCCTTCCTTGCAATTTTGCAATGCTTGAATAAGGAAAAAAAAAATAATGGCCCAAGTGATGGTTGGTGACTGTCCATTGATAAATATGTATCGTGCAGGTACTATGCAAATAATTGCCATGCACTAGACCATCTGTTCTCCTAATAGCTACATCCTAGTGGACAGTATAATCTCAGTGTCAGCTCTCAGAAGCTTGGTGACCTTGGTTTTTCTACTGTCTGAGACTCATTGTTCTTATCTGTGGCCTTTTCTGCATACTTGAAGAACTTAACTGATACACTTTGAGCCTTTGCAAGTTATAGCTAAATTATTTATAAAAGCCAGTGCTTCATATGGTGGGGACCTTGTTCATATATATATTTATATTTTAAAGATTATATTCATTTATTTTTAGAAAGAGAGAAAAAAGGAGGAAGAGAGGGAGAGAAATATTGATGTGAGAGAGAAACATAGATCTGTTGCCTCTCAACATGCCCCCAACTGGGAACCTAGCTCACAACACAAGTTTGTACCCTGACCATGAATTGAACCAGTGACCTTTTAGTTCTCAGTTCACAGGATGACACCTAACTCACTGAGACACATAAGTCAGGGCTGTTCATAAGTATTTAAAAAAAAAATCTCACCTGAGGATATATTTATTGATTTTAAAGAGAGGAAAAGGAAGAAGGAGGAAAGAGAAAGAAATTGATGTGATAGGGAAACATCAATCTGTTGCCTCTTAGACGTGCCCTAACCAGGGATAGACCCTACTACCTTTTGGAGCATGGGATGATAATCCAACCAACTGAATCACTTGACCAGGGCTACTCTGTCTTTATTTTAAAAATTGAAATATTCCTTTCTCATGAATGGACCTCATATCTACTCAGGGGTGTTATTGCTCATTCTGTGATGAAATTAGCTTTAGAAGAGCTCCAGGGTCCCAAATGTCTGCATCCCATATTGCTCTTGGGCTTAGGCATGAAAAGCTTCATTCTGATTAATTATATAAGAGCAGAAAGGTGTTGAGCCTTTATTGGCTTAAACTCTAGTGTCAATGAGATTCCTGGATAATCCAGAAATTCTAACCAATTTCTCAGGAGCTAGATTCAAGATGAAGGGTTTCAATTGATAACATGTACCCAGAACCCTGAACATGAAATAGGCACAGCTTTGTGATTTGAGATTGGTAATGGAGGCACTCGGGCTGCCAGAGTTTTAATCAAAAGGTCAGGAAATAGTGCAGTGGTTCTCCACTAGACTGGAGTCTCCTGGGATTTAAAAAAAAAAATACTGCAGCTGGCTTCCACTCCAGAAGTTCTAGTCTTAATGTGGGAAGCATGGCCTGGGGTTACACTTTGAGAAATTCACCATCAATTCTAATGTATAGCCAAGTTTGAGAATCACTGGAGTAATGATTCAAATATGAACTTTGAATTTAAAGAGATCTTAGTTCCAATTCCAACCTTACAGCTAGACTACGACTTTGGACAAGTTATTTGACTGCTGTGAACTCTTGTGTGCTTTTTTTCTTCCTTCTTTCCTTTCTTCCATTTGCAAATTGGAGATAATAATAGTATCTAGCACATATGGTGCCTAGCAAATGTATGTATTTAGAAGATATTAGCTGATATTATTGCTGCCCAGGTTTCACTGTGACTGAGAATGAGGCTTGATGGTGGTTGAAGGGGAGGTGTACTTAGAAACAGAGACAGCATGGGGTGGAGGGACATGTGGCTTCCCTGCTAGCTTAGTTTTGCCTGAGCCATGCATCTGGGAGCCAGGTGGTGAAAATTTTTAAGAAAGCTGTTGTCTCTTGTTCCCCAATGTTTCCGCCTTGCATTATCATCAGCAATCAACCCATTTGACTTATTACCCTTAGGTGTAATTTTGAGTTTTATGTCTAAGGAACAGGTTTGTCATGATTGTTCTCATTATGAGGAAATCACATGTATTTTCATGGCAGATCATTTAGGAAGCAGGTTTTACTTCTAATAATTTAATAAAGGGAGGGCTGGTCTAAGGCTTAATTAAATAATTTTAAGTACACATTGGGCTGAAGACTTGTGGATCTAGATATTTCAAATCTGTGCTGAAAAAGCAGAGAATATACTTAAAACCATTAGAATTTGATTTATAAATATATATGTATATTTTGAGTTATATTGCCCTTCCTTCCTTCCTTCCTTCCTTCCTTCCTTCCTTCCTTCCTTCCTTCCTTCCTTCCTTCCTTCCTTCCTTTCTTTCTTTCTTTCTTTCTTTCTTTCTTTCTTTCTTTCTTTCTTTCTTTCTTTCTTTCTTTTTCTTTTTGGAGTACCTAGTACAGAGGTCACCCATTTTTCCTTTCATCTGTTTATTGGCCATTCATCAATTGACTCTTTAAAAATAATTTATTATTAATTAAAACAATTTTTTATTATTGCTGTAATACAATTGTTTCATTTTCCCCCCATTGCTCTCCCCTGCCTGACCCTCCCTGTCCCCCCACAGTCAATCCCCATCTCATTGTACATGTCCATGGGCCTTTCACATTAGCTCCTCTACTAAACCCTTACTTACTCCCCTCTCCCCCAGTTCTGCTCCCCTCCCATGTCTCTGGTTTCATTCTGCTAGTCTATTAGTCTCCTGTATTAAGTGAGATCATATGGTATTTGTCTTTTGCTGCCTGGATTATTTCACTAACCATGATATTCTCCAGTTCATACATGCTATCACAAATGGGTTGAAAGGACATGTGGCTTCCCTGCTAATTTGGCTTCTGCCAAGCCATGCATCAGGCAGCCAGGTGGTGAAAATTTTAAGAAAGCTGTTGTCAATTATCACAAATGGCAGGAGCTCCTTCTTTCTCTCTGCTGCATAGTACTCCATTGTGTAAATGTACTAAAGTTTTTTGATCCATTCATCCACTGATGGGTATTTAGTCTGCTTCCAACACTTGGCTGTTGTAAATAATCCTGCAATGAACATAGGGGTGCATAGGTTCTTCTGAATTGGTGTTTCAGGATTCTTTGGGTATAATCCTAGCTGTGGAATCTCTGGGTCATAAGGTAGTTCTATTCTTAGTTATTGGAGGAAATTCCATGCTGTCTTTTATAGTGGCTGCACCAGTCTACATTCCCACCAGCAGTGCATAAGGGTTCCCTTTTCCCCATATCTTCGCCAGCACTTGTTTTTTGATTTGTTGATGATGGCCATCCTGATAGGTGTGAGGTGGTATCTTATTATGGTTTTAATTTGTGTCTCTCTGATGGCTAGCGATGTTGAGCATTCTTTCATATGCCTATGGGCCCTTTGTATATCTTCCTTGGAGAAGTGTCTGTTTAGATCCTTTGCCTATTTTTCAATTGGGTTGTCTATCTATCTCCCTTGTGGTGAGTCTTATAAATTCTTTATATATTTTGGAGATCAACCCCTTATCTGAGGAGTCATTGGCAAATGTTTTCCCATATGGTTGGTTCCCTTTTAATTGTGCTTGTGTTATCTTTAGCTGAGCATAAACTTTTCAGTATGATGCAGTCCAATTTGTTTATTTGTTCCTTTATTTCCCTTGCTCTGGGAGAGATATCAGTGAAAATATTGCTGCATGGGATATCTGCCTTTTCTTGCCTATGTTTTCCTCTAGGACTTTTATGGTGGCATGGCTTATGTTTAAGTCTTTTAACCATCTTGAGTTTATTCTGGTCTACGTGTAAGTTGGTGTTCTAGTTTGTGTGTGTGTGTGTGTGTGTGTGTGTGTGTGTGTATGTTCCGGTCTAATTCTCCCAACACCACTTGCTGAAGAGGCTATTTGCACTCCATTTTATAGTCCTTCCATCTTTGTCAAATATTGGTTGTCCATAGAGTCCTGGATTTATTTTCAGGCTCTCTATTCTGTTCCATTGATCTGTATAAGACCATTTGATTACAATGGCTTTGTATTATAGTTTGATACCTGGTATTGTGATTTCTCCTACTTGTTCTTCTTTCTCAAGGTGGTTGTAACTATTTGGGGTTATTTTCAACTCCATATAATTTTTAAGGTATTCCTTCTAGGTCCATGAAATATGACATTGGTATTTTAGTAGAGATACCATTGAATTTATAGATGATTTTGGGTAGTATGGATATTTTTATGATGTTAATTCTTCCCATTCATGAACATGGTATATACTTCCATTTATTTGTATTTTCCCTAATTTCTTTCTTCAGTGTTCTGTAGTTTTCTGAGTAACTCATTACCTAATAGCATGTTATTTGATCTCCATGAATTAGAATGTTTTTGGGTTTTTTCCTAGAGATTAGTTTCTAGTTTTAAGCCATTGTGACCTGAGAAGATGCTTGGTATGATTTCAATTTTCTTGAATTTGTGGAGGCTTGTCTTGTGTCTGATCATATGGTATATCTTTGAGAAAGTTCCATGTGCATTTGAAAAGAATGTGCATTTTGCTTCTATGGGGTGAAAAGTTCTGTATATATCAGTTAAGTCCATTTCATCTAGAATGTTGTTCAATGCCACAATATCCTTGGTGTTTTTATGCTTGGAAGGTCTGTCCATTGTTGATAATGGAGTATTAAAATTCCCTACTATTAGTGTGTTGCTGTCCATATCCTTCTTGAAGTCCTCCAAGATTTTCCTTATACATTTGAGTCTTCCTATGTTGGGTGCAAATATGTTTACAAGGGTAACATCTTCTTGATGGATTGTTCTCTTAAGTATGAAATGTCCTTCTTTGTCTCTTTTTATGGCCTTCATTGTGAAATCTATTTTGTCTGATATGTTGCTACCCCAGCCTTTTTTTCATGTCCAGTTTTTTGAAATATACCTTTCTATCCCTTCCCTTTCAGTCTGTGCTGACCCTTTGTTCTGAGCTGGGTCTCCTGAATACAGCATATATGTGGGTCATGTTCTCTTATTCATTCAGCTACCCTATGTCTTTTTTTTTAAGATTTTATTTATTATTTTTAGAGAGAGGGGGAGTGAGGCAAAGAGGGAGAGGGACATCAATGTATGGTTGCCTTTCATCTGCCTCCAGCCATGGATCTGGCAGGAGACCTGGTTTGCACCTGGTTATGTGCCCTGGCTGGGGAATCGAACCAGCAACCTTTGGGTTCACAGGCCAGCACCTTATCCACTGCACCACCAGCCAGGGCTCTACCCTATGTCTTTTGATTGATATATTTAATCCAGTTACATTTAAGGTTATTATTGACAGACACTTATTTAAAAAAAATTTAATTAGTTAATTAATTAATTTTTACATTAGAAAGTTTTTATGTTCTTAAAACTTTTATTTATTTATTTATTCTTATTTTAATTTTATTGCTGTTGTATTGTATTACATTCATCCCATTTCCCCTCCCTTCTCTCCCCTTCTTCACCCACCAATACCCCTCCAAAGTCATTCCCATTTGTTGTCCTTATCTGTGCTAGTTCCTTGACCAAACAGCTCCTCTTCTTTGTCTCCTCCCCACTCCCCTCTCCTCTCTGCCCCCTGAAGGTTTGTTCATTGTATTCATGTATCTGGTTTTATTTTGCTTATTTGTTTGTTTTGTTCATTAGTGTCCTGTAATGGGTGAAATCATATGGTATTTGCCTTTCACTGACTGGCTTATTTCACTAAGCATAATACTTTCAGTTCCATCCATGTTGTTGCAAAAAATAGGCATTCCTTCTTTCTTTCTGCTGTGTAGTATTCTACTGTGTAAATGAACCATAGTTTTTTGACCCATTCATCTATTGATGGGCACTTAGGCTGTTTCCAGCACATGACTATTGTAAATAGCACTGCTACAAACATAAGAGCACCTAGGTTCTTCTGAATCGGTGTTTCAGGGTTGTTTGGATATAACACTAGTAGTGGAATTGCTGGATCAAAAGGCAGTTCCATTTTTAGTTTTTTAAGGAAATTCCATGCTATTTTCCATAGTGGCTCCACTAGTCTGCATTCCCACCAACAATGCACCAGGGTTCCCTTTTCCCCACATCCTTGCTAATGCTTATTGTTTGTAGAATTGTCAATGATTGCCATTCTGACAGATGTGAGGTGGTATCTTATTGTGAATCTGAACAAAGCCACTCTAAGATACATTATAATTAAAATAACAAATGTCAAAGACAAGGAGAGAATCATAAAAGCATCAAGAGAGAAACAGCAAATGATATATAGAGGGCTCTGATAAGGTTATCAAATGATTACTCAACAGAAACAATACAAGCCAGAAGGGAATGGCAAAAAATATTCCAAGTAATGAGAAACAAAGCCCTGCAACCAAGAATGTTCTACCCTCCAGAACTATGCTGAATAAGAGTGGTGAAAGTGGATCTTAGGGGAAACACATTTGGTTTTTGCCCATTGAGAATTATGTTAGCTATAGGTTTTTTCATATATGGTCTTTATTTGGTTTAGTTATAATTCCTCTGTTCCCATTTAAGAATTTTTATCATGGATGGGTACTGAATTTTTATCAAATGTGTTTTCTGCATCTATTTATATAACTATTTAATTTTAATTTTTATTATTTTATGTGATTTATTGAGTTGTGAGTATTATACCAACTTTGCATTCCTGTGATAACTCCCACATGATCATGGTGTATGATCTTTTTGATGTATTGCTGGATGTGTTTGCTAATATTTTTGTTGAGGATTTTAGCATCTATGTTCATCAGGAATATTGACCTATAATTTTTTGTTTGTTGGTATTTACTACATTTTAGAATTAGGGTAATACTGGCCTCATAGAAAGAGCTTGGAAGTTTTCCCTCCTTTTGAAATTTTTGGAATAGTTTGAGAAGGATTAGTGATACTTCTTATTTGCAAAATTGGTAAAGTTTGCTTGTCAAGTCATCTGGTCCAGGGCTTTTGTGTGCCAGGAGGCTTTTGGTTACTGTTTCTATTTCATTCATTGTTATTGATCTATTCAAGTTTTCTGCTGCTTCTTGGTTCAGTTTTGGGAGACTGTGTGTTTCTAGAAATTTGTCTATTTCATCAAGGTTGACCAATTCCTTGACATATAGTTGTTCATAGCAATTTCTTATAATACCTTGCATTTCTGTGGTATCAGTAGTTATTTTGCCTTTCATTTCTGATTTAATTTATTTGGGTTTTCTTTTATTCTTTGATGAGTCTGGTTAAAGATTCAGAAATCTTGTTTATCTTTTTGAAGAACCAGCTCCTGGTTTCCATGATCTCCTGTATCTTGTTTTAGTTTCTATGCTATTTTTTCCCTCTGATCTTTATTATTTCCCTCCTTCTACTTGCTATAGGCTTTGCTTATTATTTTTCTAGTTCTTTAGGTGTAGTGTTAGATTATTTATTTGAGCTCTATCTTGCTTCTTGAGTAGGCCTGTAGTGCTATGAACTTCTCTTCAGGACTTCTTTTGCTGTGTCACATATATTTTTGGTGGTTTTGTGTTCATTTTCATTTGTTCCAGAATTTTTTTGATTTTTCCTTGCTCTCATTGGTTACCAATTAATTGTTTAATAACATGCTTTTTACCCTTCAAGCATTTGAATGTGGATACTGTTATCTTGTCCTCTGATTAACTGATTCAGTCCCCTATTTTATCTCACCTACTGTTGATTCCTTCAAGTGAATTCTTCATTTCAGATATTGTAATCTCTTTTTCTCACTGGTTCTTATTTATGGTTTCTATATCCTTTTTAATAAAGTAAATTATTGCATTTTCCATTCCATTGAATCCCTTTATTCTTTTTTGCTCAATCCCTCCACTCCCTAGCCCCTCTTCAATAGTTGTCATCCTGCTCTCTATGAACCTGCCTCTATTTTGCTTGTTAGTTCAGTTTGGTCATTAGGTTCCATGTATAAGTGACCTCATATGGTATTTGTCTTTCTCTGACTAGCTTATTTCACTGAGCATAATGTTCTCCAGGTCCATTCATGCTGTCACAAAGGGTGAAATTTTCTTCTTTTTTATTTTTATTTTATTTTTTAGAGATTTTAGTTATTATTTTTAGAGAGAGGGGAAGGGAGAAAGGCAGAGAGAGAGAAAGAAACATCTATGTTTGGTTGCCTTTCACCTGACTCCAGCTACGAACCTGGCTGGAGACCTGGCTATGTGCCCTGGCTGGGAATTAAACCAGGCTGGCACCTTATCCACTGTGCTACCAGCCAGGGGGGCTTCTTTTTTTAATGGTCAAGTAGTATTCCTATGTGTATATGACCAGCTTTGTCCAGAAAGTATCCAGCCACATGCTATAAAAACTAGACATTTATTGAAGAGGATACAAGATACAAGAAGCATTGCACATAGGATGATGCCTCAGTCCCTTTCAAAGTAGGCATCTTGAGATCTTACATAGTTCTCCCAATTGCCATCAGCTATCCTATTGTATTTCCCTGAATCTCATCAATGGTCTGAAATCTCTTCTCTTTCAAAGGTGATTTTAGTTTTGGGAAAAGCAGAAGTTACAGGGTGCCAAATCTACACTGTAGCAGGGCTGAGCCACCTCGGTGATGTGATGTTTTGCTAAAAAACTCTGCATGAGCTGTGATGCATAGATGGGCATGTTGTCTTGATAAAACTGCTAATCATTAGTTGCCCATAGCTGTGGCTTAATGACTCATCTGAAGAGATTCCAAAAGGAATGTTCAAACTTAATACAAATTTTGATGCAGATTCATTGCTCTTCTTGCTCAGTCATTTTGAATGTGATGGTCTCATAGTATACATGCTCACTCCATAGTGGACAGTATAGTGAAGTCATTGTTTAGGTATGTGCATTCCAGTCCACTCTTCTTGGCTGCTAGGTTACATCGGTATCATGCAAACCATTTTTGTTAAATCAACAATGATTTTTTTCTGGAATGACCTCATTGTATGTCCCATAATTGTTTTATCCACTCATCTTGAGTGGCACTTGAGGGGCACTTGAGATGCTTTCATATCTTGGTAGTTATCTATCTGTATCCTTTTTAATGCTTATAATCTCTTTTTTAAAGTTCTTACTGAGGTCATCTGTTCTTCCCCTAAGGTCTTTGAGCATCTGGTATTTATGTTGCTTCCATTTTACCTATATATTTTCATTCTTTTTGTGGGGACTTCTGTTGTTCTTTAGCTTGGGAGATTTTTCTTTGTCACCCCGTTTGATCTCTCTGTGTTAGGTAAGTGTGCTATGTTTCCTAAGACTACTTTGCTTGTTTTACAGTAAAGAGTCTTGTGGGGTTAGTTGTCCAGTCCTTTGGAATACCTGAATTCTGTGGTTCAGAGTTAAAGTTGGTGCAGTTACCCAAAGTTAATTATGGGTCCTTTCTGTAAACATTAGAGATTTACCCTTAAAACAAATAGTGACCAGAGGTAGGCAATTAACCAAGAGTGTTTCTTGTGGGTTCTGTGACTCCCTTTTTGTAGTTGCATCTTAAATGCTGATGGCTTTTTTGTGGGTAGAGTTATTCTTCAGTCCGGGTTACTATAAGAATAACCCTTAACACTCTTGCATGGAATTCTGAGCAATTGTTGCCCTTGATGTGCCATTGTTCCTAGAAGGGTATGCAGCCTGCTGGAATACCCCTCTGTGTGTACTGATTGTGTGGCTAGTTGGTTCGAGCTTTTGTGTTTGCTGAAGCTCACCACTGTTTTTTTAAAGTATATTTTATTGATTGTGCTGTTACAGTTGTTTAGTTTTTACCCCTTTGCCCCCCTCCACCTGGTACACCCCTTCATTCCAGACATCCCCTCATGAAGCCCACCACTGGTCTTGTTGTTGTTGGGTCAAGTTGGGTGGGATTCAGAAAAAGGCTGCTTTCAGTTGATGTGTGAAGCTAGACCTAGGCTATCTCTTTGCAGCTACCAGGCTGTTCACTACTTGTATCTGTGTTTACTGGACCTGTTTGTGCATGTGAGAGACCAATATTTGTAAAAGGGTCAGCTCTTTCCTGCTTGGAGCTGGTGGCAGCTCTATAAAGGAGTTGAGGCTCCCTGAGGTTGGGACCTCTTTTTTCAGCCTCTCTGGCCTTGCCTGGGGCTGCCTAGTTTTTCTCCAGAGCCATCTTATGATAATCTATAAGCTGATACCATGTCTGTTAAGATTCCATTTTGTTAGTCCTGTAGTCTATAGGTCACCCAGTGAGGGGAGAGCAGCTCCTACTCAAAGCCAATTCCTTCAGTCTTTACTAGAGACTTTGGCACTTGGTTTTACAAAGGGTTTCAGTGCTAATTCAAGATGGGTGCATTCAGCCTTTCCCTTGCAGGAGTGGGCTCAGCAGCTCTGAACTTCAGGGTATAAATTAAAAGAGACCCCCATTGGGGCTGGGGCAAGATTAGACTAAAGGAAAAGTCTCTATGCAGTACCTATACTGCAGGACTGATTTCACTGTCTGGTTTTCTGTCCATAAAACCTCCCCAAGCAGTGAAAAGTCTTTTAAGTCATGGCTTGCTAGAGCCTGTAGGTGCCTCTGACAGACTCAGGTGCAGCAACCTGGTCCCTTCAGCAGTCAGAGTCTTATCCTGAGTTCTCCAGGTTGGTGCTTCAACAACAGAAGCTCTGCTTGTTGTGAATGTGCACCATGGGTTTCACAATCTCAGTGGATCCCCTCAAGTTTCATTGATTAAGGTTGGGGATCCCCATGTAGGGCTAAGGCCCTTTGCTCTGAGATGGGAGAGAGCTCCAAAGGTGTCTGATCTCTCAGCTGCAAGGGGAGCCACACACAGGGTACTTTCCTTCCATTTATGAAACCCCCTTACTGGATGATTCTGTCAACAGGAGAAATTGGCTCTTCTTGTTGACAAGTGTAAAGGATTACAGATTAGCAAATCTATTAGCATACAAGCAAAATTTATTAGTAAATGGGAGAGCAAAAGCAAGGGTGGCCAAATGTTGGGGTAGGAAGCTCACCCTAGTATGGCCAGAGGCTTGGTGACCAGAGGCCCAGTGGCCAGAGAGCCAAGGGAGCAAGTTCTTTGTTCTGAGCACTTATATAGTTGGTGAAATAGGGGTGAAGAAGTTACATATTGATTGACAGATAAAGGTGGTGCCAGCTTTCCTTGGGAGAACATGACTACCCAAACTTAGGTATGTGTTGGAGTCTCTTAGTCTGAACCCTCATCTTGCTCCAGACTCTACCTGTTCATCTTGTAAAATACATGTGTGAAGGGAGACAATTAATTAAATTTGGGGCAGTTAACCAAAGTTATTTATGGGCTCTTTCTGTAAGCATTAAGGATTCATCCATAAAACAGAGAGTGACCAGAGGTAGACAATTAATCAAAGCTGTTTTATGGGTCTCTTCCCTTTGGGTACTGTGGACTCTTTCCTGCCTGTCTGGCCTGGGGATGAAAGCATGGTTTCAAAGTCTCCTTCCTACATAGTGAATAAGATACATAGAATTTCAAGGGCTTTCCTCCTCCAGTACTAACATAGTGTTTCTTGTGATGTTGGAACACCTGGCAATATTAGCAGACCAGGCCCAGGACTGCTGAGATAGTGGGTGAGACATGTCTCCCTCTGCTTTTAGCCTCCTCTATTCAGTTTTTGTTAGATTGCAAAGGTGAGGGTCCTGCCTTTATTTCCTCTTTGCTACTAATTCTACTGTAACAGTATGAAGCATTTTCTGTACTCCTTGCCTTCAAAACTTGTTATCAGCTAAAATTACATTGACCAGGTTGAAATTGGGTACAGATCTTCCCCACAGCCCATGATTTGGGCAATGGAGGCAGGATATAATACAGCTTTTAAGGTACTTTGCATATCTAGGGTAAGAAGGTAGCTAAATAATTGCCATTGCTCTGGAGCAAAAGATGTACATGACTTTCAGGATTTAAAAGGAAGGGCAGGAAGCCTTGAGAAGAGAGAAGCATAATGAAAGGAAGCTGTGATGTGAGAGCATATTGGAGAAGCAAGTTGCAGTAGCTATAATGTTGGAGTAGGTTGTAGTAGCCATGGGAGAAGGAGCAAATAGTTATGCCATTTGTAGTTGGGATCTGGCCATACAGATTGGATTAGTAAGAAAGCAGGCATGTTGCTGCTTTGATTGTGTCTGCTATTGATTATTCTGAAGCCACCAAAGACTCTGTCTTGCAGACTCAGACTCTATCTGAATTCTTGGAACTCAGGACCTATGGGGAGGACACTCTCTTAGGACTCATGTCTTTCCCAGACTTCACCATGATAGGTGAAGACATGGCACTGTTTTTCTGGATTATTTTACAGAGGATGAAAACAACATACTTCCAGATCCTGAAGGAGAGAGCTGACAGGTAAGAGTTGGGAAATTGTCGCAGGTATATAGGTATACCTATGTCGCAGGACATAGGTAACCAGGTTCTTGGTGATCTTGGACAATGAATTGAACCAAACACACAGAGTTTACAGCAGAAAGGGAAAGAGCAGATTTATTAAGTGATAGTACACTTCACAAAACATTGGAAGGGGCCAACTCTGAGCAAAGACTGACCTCAGGGACTGGAAAGATTCTATTCTTGTAGGGCAGATATTTCCTAGCTAGTTTTGGTGGGCAATTACTGCACATGTGCAAGTAGTTACATTACTTTTAAGCTACTGGGCATGAGATCTTCCATGGTTTTCCTTGATTGGCCACTGGGGAAGGGGATCCCATATGCTAATTTTTAAAAATGATATTGTAATGAAGCAGGGGGTCATATAGCATCTGCACAGGTGCAGTTATGATTCATTATGTTTGTTGGGAGAAGAAGCAAGTGGATTCAGCTTATACATACTCAGTTATCATCTTCAATATCCTAAAATATCTATTCTATTTTTTTTGTCAATTAAAAAAAATTTCATTGCTGTTGTATTACATCCATCCCATTTTTGCTCCCCTCTGTCCCCCTCCACACCCACCCATTCCCCTCAAAGTCAATCCCAACTGTTGTCCATGTCTATGGTTCCTTTATACTAGGTTCTTGTCCAAACTGCTCCCCTTCCTTGCCTCTGCCTCCCCCATCCCCCTAACCCTCTTCCCCCTAACCACTGAAGGCCTATTCACTGTATTCATATATTTGGTTCTGTTTTGCTTGTTGTTAGTTTTGTTCATTATTGTCTTGTAATGGGTGAGATCTTATGGTATTTATCTTTCACTGACTGGCTTATTTCACTAAGCATAATACTCTCCAGTTCCATTCATGTTGTTGCAAAGGGTACTAGTTCCTTCTTTCTTTTTGCTGTATAGTATTCCATTGTGTAAATGCACCAAAGTTTTTTGATCCAATCATGCACTGATGGGCAATTAGGCCATTTCCAGCACTCGGCTATGGTAAATAGTGCTGCTATGAACATAGGTGTACATAGGTTCTTATGAATTGGTGTTTCAGGATTCTTTGGATATAGTCCAGGTAGTGGAATTGCTGGATCAAAAGGCAGGTCAATTTTTAGATTTTTAAGGAATCCCCATACTGTTTTCCACAGTGACTGCACCAGCCTACATTCCCACCAACAGTGCACAAGGGTTCCCTTTGCCCCATGTCCTTGTCAACACTTGTTGTTTGTTGATTTGTTGATGATTGCCATTCTGACAGGTGTGAGGTGGTATCTTATTGTGGTTTTAATTTAAATCTCTCTGATGACTAGTGATGTTGAGCATTCTTTCATATGCATCTGGGCCCTTTTTATATCTTCCTCAGTGAGTTGTCTGTTCAGGTCCCTGGCCCATTTTTAATTGGGCTGTCTGTCTCCCTGGTGTTGAGTCGCATTAGTTCTTTATATATTTTGAAGATCAAACCCTTGTCTGAGGTATCATTTGCAATTATGTTTTCCCATACAGTTGGTTCCCTTTGAATTTTGCTGATGTTTTCCTTAGCTGAACAGAAATTTTTCAATTTGATATAGTCCCATTTGTTGATTTGTTCTTTGATTTCCTTTGCCCTTGGTGAATTATCAGTAAACGTATTTCTGCGTAGGATATCCGAAAATTTACTGCCTATATTTTTCTCCAGGACCTTTATGGTGGCACTGCTTATGTTTAAATTCTTTATCCATGTTGAGTTTATTCTGGTGTATGGTGTAAGTTGGTGGTCTAGTTTTATCTTTTTGCATGTTGCTGTCCAGTTCTCCCAACACCACTTGTTGAAGAGACTGTTTTTACTCCATTTGATGTTCCTTCCCCCTTTGCCAAATATTAGTGGACCATAGAGTCCTGGGTTAATTTCTGGGCTCTCTATTCTGTTCCATTGATCTATATGTCTATTCTTATGCCAGTACCATGCTGTTTTGATGACAGTGGCCTTGTAGTATTGTTTGAAGTCCGGTATTGTGATTCCTCCTACCTTGTTCTTCTTTCTCAAGATTGTGGTGGCTATTCGTGGGCATTTTTGGCTCCATATCAATTTTTGAAGTATATTTTCAATTTCTGTGAAGTCCGTCATTGGTATTTTAATTGGGATTGCATTGAATCTGTAGATTGCATTGGGCAGTATGGACATTTTAATGATGTTAATTCTTCCCATCTATGAACATGGTATATGCTTCCATTTATTTGTGTCTTCCTTGATTTCTTTCTTCATTATTCTGTAGTTTTCTGAGTACAGGCCTTTTACCTCCTTAGTTAAGTTGATTCCTAGGTACTTTATTTTTCTTGTTGCTATGGTAAATGGGATTTGTTTTTTCACTTCTATTTCTGTTCTTTCATTATTGGTATACAAAAATGCTTTTGATTCTTGGATATTGACTTTATACCCAGCTATTTTCCGAAATTTGCTTATTAGGTTGAGTAAGTTTTTGGTGGAGCCCATTGGGTTTTGTGTGTACACTATCATATCATATGCAAATAATGACAGTTTGACGTCCTCCTTTCCAATTTGGATACCTTTGATTCCTGTTTCTTCTCTGATGGCTATAGCTAGAACTTCCAAGACAATGTTGAATAGAAGTGGAGAAAGTGGACAGCCTTGTCTCGTTCCTGATCTTAGGGGGAAAGCTTTCAGTTTTTGTCTGTTAAGTATGATGTTGGCTTCAGGTTTCTCATAGATGACCTTTATGATGTTGAATATCCTCCCTCTGTTCCCATTTTGATGAGGGTTTTTATCATAAATGGTTGCTGTACTTTATCAAATGCTTTTTCATCATCTATTGATATGATCATATGTTTTTTATCTTTCAATTTGTTGATGTGGTGTATTACATTTATTGATTTACGAATGTTGTACCATCCTTGCATCCCTGGCAGGAAACCCACTTGATCATGGTGTATGATCTTTGTAATATACTGCAAAATCTGATTGGCCAATATTTTGTTGAGAATTCTAGCATCTATGTTCATCAGAGATATTGACCTGTAGCTTTCTTTCTTAGTTGTGTCTTGCCCTGGTTTTGGAATTATAATAATATTGGCCTCATAGAAAGAGTTTGGGAGTCTTCCCTCTTCCTGTATTTTTTGGTATAGTTTGAGAAGGACGGGAGTTAGTTCTTCTTTAAATGTTTGGTAAAATTCACCTCTGTATCCATTTTGTCCAGGGCTTTTGTGCTTTGGGAGATTTTTGGATGACTTCTTTAATTTCACTAGTTGTTAATGGCCTATTCAGGCTTTCTGCCTCTTCTGGGTTCAGTTTTGGTAGATTATACATTTCCAGAAATGTGTCCATTTCATCCAGGTTGTCATATTTTTTGTCATAGAGTTGTTTGTAGTAATTTCTTACAATCTTTTGTATTTCTGAGGGATCAGTTGTGATTTCTCTTCTGTCAGTTGTGATTCTGTTTATTTGGGTCCTCTCTTTCTTTTCCTTGATGAGTCTGGATAAGGGCTTTTCAATTTTGTTTATTTTTTCAACAAACCAGCTCCTGGACCTGTTGATTCTTTGAATCGTAGTTTGAATCTCTGAGTTATTTAGTTCTGCTCTGATCTTGATGATTTCCTTCCTTCTACTTGTTCTGGGCTTTGTTTGTTGTTGCTTCTCTAGTTCTTGCAGCTTTATGGTTAGGTTGTTTTTATAAACTTCTTGTGACCTTTTTAGGAAGGCCTGTATTGCTATAAATTTCCCCCTGAGAACTGCCTTTGCTGTATCCCGTAGGTTTTGGGCTGTTGTGTGTTCATTGTCATTTGTTTCCAGGAACTTTTTGATTTTATCTTTGATCTCATTGTTAACCCCTTCATTGCTTTAAAGCATGTTATTAAGTCTCCATGAGTTAGATATTTTTTGTTTTTTTCCCTTGAGATTGGTTTCTAGTTTCAAACCATTATGATCTGAGAAGATGCTTTGTATGATTTCATTTTTCCTGTATTTGTGGAGGCTTGTCTTGTGACATACCATGTGGTCTATCTTGGAGAATGATCCATGTGCATTTGAGAAGAATGTGTATTTTTCTTCTTTGGGGTAAAAGACTCTCTATACATCAGTTAGGTCCATTTCCTCTATAGTGTTGTTCAATGCCACAATATCTTTGGGGATTTTTTTGTTTAGAAGATCTGTCCATTGTTGATAGTGGGGTATTAAAATCCCGTACTATTAGTGTGTTGCTATCTATATCTTTCTTAAAGCCTTCCAAGATTTTCCTTATATATTTTGGAGCTCCTATGTTGGGTGTGTATATGTTTATCAGAATTATTTCCTCTTGATATATTGTTCCCTTAAGTGTTATATTGTAAGGGGGATGTAAGGAGCCCCACCCCTTAACAGCCTTAGGTCTTGGGAGGTAGCCTTGACTGTACCGTTAATGGCCTTGGCTCCTGGAAGGCAGCCAGCTGTAGCCAGCTTGAGTGATAAGAATTGGGCGGAAAAGCTAGATTTAATTGCTATTCTGTTTCTGTACCCTCCTTGCAAGGCTAGGGAGTGAAACTTCAGCTATAAAAGTTGCTTTTTGCCTCAGCTCAGGGCCCAGAATTTGGAGAGCAGCTTCTCCTCTGGGACCACGCATGAATAAAGGATCGTACTCCTGCACTTCCCCAGTGTCTGGTCGGTTTCCTTCTGAATTCTGATAGAACAATATAATGTCCTTCTTTGTCCCTTTTTATGACCTTCATTGTAAAATCTATTTCATCTGAAATAAGTATTGCTACTCGAGCCTTTTTTCATGTTCATTTGCTTGACATATATTTTTCCATCCCTTCACTCTCAATCTGTGTCTATATTTTGTTCTGAGGTGGGTCTCTTGAAGACAGCATATATGTGGGTCATGTTGTCTTGTCCATTTGGCTATCCTATGTCTTTTGATTGGTGCATTTAATCCTTTTACATTTAAGGTTATTAGTGATTGATACTTATTCATTGCCATTTTCTCCCTTTGTGTCTGCATTCCTCTTTGGCTTTCTTTGTTTCTTCATTTTATTTCTTTATTTTTAAAGCAGACCCTTTAGCATTTCTTGCAATGCTGGTTTGGTAGAGATATATTCTTTTAGTCTTTTTTTTTGCCTGGGAAGCTCCTTATTTCTCCTTCTATCTTGAATGAGAGCCTTGCTGGGTAGAGTATTCTTGGTTGCAGGCATTCGTTTACCATTATTTGAAGTACTTTTTGCCATTCCCTTCTGGCTTGAATTATTTCTGTTGGATAATCATTTGATAGCCTTATGGGAGCCCCTTTATATGTTATTTGTCATTTCTCTCTTGATCTTTTTAGGATTCTCTCCTTGTCTTTGAAATTAGCCATTTTAATAATAATGTGCCTTGGTGTTGGTATGTTTGGGTTGATCCTCATTGGGACCCTCTGTGCTTCCTTAACTTGAGTAATGTTTTGACTCCTCATGTTAGGGAAATTTCCTCTCATTACTTTTTTGAACAGGTTTTCCATTCCTTGTTTCTCTTCTCCTTCTGGTATCCTTATGATATGGATGTTGTTAGGTTTCATTTTGTCCTGCAGCTCTCTTAAACCCTTTTCAATCTTGTTCAGCCTTTTTTTATTCTTTTGTGCTGTCTTGGAATATTTTGCTACATTATCCTCCAACTCGCTGATCTGGTCCTCTGCTTCCTCTAGCCTATTGTTGATTCCTTCTACTGTATTCTTCAATTCAGAAATAGTATTCTTCATTTCCTCCTGGCACTTATAGATAGTTTCTATGTCCTTTTTGATGCTGTTGTAGCTCTCAGTAAGTTCCTTGTAACTTCCCTGGAGTTCCCTGTAATTCTCCTGGTGTTGTTTATAGTTTTCTTTTTGGTGGTTCATTGAGCTTCTCTATCATCATTCTTTTGAATTCCTTATCTGATATTTCATGTGCCTCTGTTTCATTTGGTGATCTTTCTGGGTATTCTTCCTTTCCTTTTGGTGATGGACTGATTCTTTTTTCCCCCATTTTGGGTGTCTGTTGTTCTTGCTTTTAATTTTTTTGCTTTTTCCTTGGATTAATCTGCTTTGCTTCCTTGCCTTAGTTGAGCACCCTTCTGTGTTAGGAGATTTGTGGAGCTCAATGTTGCGGTCTCCCAGATTTTCTCCACTTGTTGTTCTTGGTGTGGCCTTTATTTAGGCTGTCTGGTTGTATTCTGGACCTGTGGGCTTTCAGCAGTAAAAAAACAAAGAAAAAAAAAAAGAAAAAATAAATACAGATAATAATAATAAGAAGAAAGGGTTTAGATGGCAGTTTACCCTTAATAATCCCTGATTGGTCCAGATGGAACCATGACCTGAGGGTTTTTAGCAGAAAAATAAAAATCTATATCTATATCTATATCTATATCTATATCTATGATAAGCAAAAAGGTTTTAGGTGGCTGTTCACCCTTAATGATCCCTGATTGGTCCAGATGGAGGGAGCCAGGACCTCTGGGCTTATATCAGAGAGAAAAAAAAATTAAAAAAAAATTAGAAAAGGAAAAAAAAAGAAAAACATAACAAGAGAAAGGAAAAACAATATTAATAAAGGGTTTAGGTGTCTGTTCACCATTTATGATCTCTGATTTGTCCCGGTGGAGCCAGGACCTCTGGGCTTTAACAGGATGAAAAGAAAGAAAAAAAAAAAAAAGGAAGGAAGGAAAAAAAAAAAAAAAAAAAAAAAAAAAAAAAAAAAAAAAAAAAAAAAAAAAAAAAAAAAAAAAAAAAAAAAAAAAAAAAAAAAAAAAAAAAAAAAAAAAAAAAAAGGGTTTAGGTGGCTGGGGAGAGGAGGAATACTTAGATTGACGACTGGGAATTCGTTGTAGCCAGAGAGTGAGTAGACTTTAAATCAAGAGTAGGGGGAGGGTCTTGGGTATTTAGGTGGATTGAGATAGGGGGGATTAAAAATATGAGAGAACTAACTTTTGAAAAGGATCTGTTGGGGATTAGTAGTTCATGAAGCTCTCAGAATAACTCAGGTGCTTGAGATTAGCAGCAATCCATTTCCTGAGGCTGCCTCTTTTTCTTGGTCAGGTCTCTGTAGTCTACAGTCTAGCTGGTCTTGTAGTGGCAGGGCCTCTGATTGTCACAGTTAGGGCTGATTCTGAGTGTCAGCCCCCAGGTAGGCTGAGCCTTCAGTAGCCTAGCTGGGTTTTAGGGCTGCCAGTGTTCTGGAGCCCGCAGGGTGCCCCCTCCAACTCCTGGTGGAGGTTCCTGCCTGTGATGGGCACCCCTGCAGGGCAGCCTGCAACCTTGCTGGTTCCTGTGATGACTGGCCCTGCCCCCGCAGCTCCAGGAGGAGGCAGCCCCACGTCCGCCAATAGTGCCTGGGGTCTGCCAACACTGCCCAACTTCCCCTGGGCAAGAGCCAATCCTCCAAGCAGACAAGTTCTCCGAGGAGTCCTTTATGCTGCCTCTATGATGCGCCCTTCCCAGCGTGTCTGCGGCCTTTGTCCCTGACAATGGGGGGGTCAGTTGCCCCAGCTGCTAGTTCCCAGCTCGCAGTTTGGAGTTTCTGTGGGAGCCTGGGGGCCTGTGTGTGTGTGTGTGTGCAGGGCTGGGCCTCCCCCCTTGCAGGGGCTTCTAGCTACTGTTTCCCCAGTGGCCCAGCAGCACCGTTTTCGGCCCTTTCCCTTCCCTGGCCAGTGCACTTCCCTGCTCCCCAGCTACTGCTCCCCGCCTGACTCTTCTCCTCCACCTCTGGCCCAGTGAGGAGCGAGTTTCTCACACCTCCCCTGCAGGTGTTCAATTCCTCATTCCCCCCGGTGTTTGCCCTTGCTGCCCACACTTCACTGTTCAGATTTCTAGTCTCCAGGGAGCCTGGAGCTGGCTTCAGTTAAACACACCCCTCTGGGTAGAGCCACCACTGCCCAGAGCTGACCTCGACCCGCCGGCCTGTTGGTCCGGAACTGCCTCACATGCTCTCTGCCTCACGTGTAGGTCTCTGCTGCCTCTGGGCTGCACTCCCCTGAGTCCAGATGCTGACCGCTCCAATTCTTAGGGACCTGAAGACATCTCACGCTCCTTATCCTGTCCTCCAGCTGCTCTGGTACTCGAGAACACCATCAGCACTGCTCTCTACTCTGTCGCCATCTTTGATCCTATTCAAAATATCTTTTCTTAATTGAAATTTTTATTTTGAGATAATTGCATTATCTCAAAATGTAAATTCACATTCAGTTGTAAGAAATATCACATACACTTTACCTAGTTTCTCCCAATGGCACAATATTTCCAAACTACATCACCACCAGGAAATTAATAATGATACAAACAAAAACAAAATTATTTCTATGGCCACAAGTTTCTTCATGTTGTCTTTTATAGTGATACCAATTCTGCCCCTACTACCTCCCTAATGCCTGACAACCACTGATTGTTTTCCCTTCTATATTTTGTCATTTCCAGAATGTTAAATCAGTGGAATCCTACAGCATGTAAACTCTTGAATTGACTTTTTTTTTTTTTTATTTATTTAGCATAGTTTGGTATTTGGGTAGTATTAGCTTCATAAAATGAGTTGGGGAATGCTCTTTTCTATTTTCTGGAAGATATGATGTAGAATTGTTGTTAATTCATCTTTAAACATTTGTGGAATTCTCCAATGAAATGATGTGGGCCTTGACATTATTGTGGGGGTATTGTTAAAATTATGAATTAAATTTCCTTAATAACTATAGGGTTATTCAAGTGATCTAATTCATATTGAGCAAGTCATGGTAGTTTGTGCTTTTTTTGATGAATTAGTCCATTTTATATAAATTGTCAAATCTATATGTGTAGAGTTGTTTATAGCTTTCTCTTACTAGGCTGTTAACATCTGCTGGGACTGCAGCAATATCCCCCATTGCATTTCTAATATTGATAATTTGTGTCTTCTCTTTATTTTTGTCAATATTGATTGAGCATTTTCAATTATATTGATCTTTCCAAAGAAGCAGCTCTTTGTTACATTGATTTATTTTCATGGTTGGTCTGTTTTCATTTTCATTGATTACTGATGGCATCTTTATTATTTCCTTCCTTATGGGGATTATTTTATTCTTTTTCTTGGTTAGTGATGTGGAAACTTAGATTGTTGATTCAAACATTTACTTTTTTCTGGTCCTGGTTGGTGGCTCAGTGGATAGGTGCTGGCCTGCAAACCCAAAGGTTGCTGGTTTGATTCCCAGCCAGGTTACATAACCAGGTTGCAAGCCAGGTCTCCAGCCAAGTCCTTAGCTGGAGGCAGGTGAAGGGCAACCATACACTGATGTTTCTCTCCCTTCCTGCCTCTCTCTCTTCCCTTATCTGAGAATAATAAACAAAATCTTAAAAAAAAATTCTTTTTTCTAATGTCTGTATTTAATGTTATAAACTCCCACTTAGCATACCTTCATTCTATCCTGCATATTTTGATATGTTGTATTTTCATTTAGTTAAATGTAGTTTTTAAAAATTTCCTTTGAGGCTTTCTCTTGATCCACCAATTATTTAAAAGTGTGTTATTTGGTTTCTAAGCATTTAGAAATCTTGTTATCTTTTCAGTTATTGACTTCTAGTTTAATTCCATTTTGGTTAAAAAATACTCTGTATGATTTCAATGCTTTTATATTTGTTGAACTTTGTTTTATGGCCCAGGATATGGTCCAATTTATATTCTGTTGATGTTGAGTGGAATGTTATGTAAATATTGATTAGATCATGTTCATTGATGATGTTTGGTTCTTCTGTATACTTGTTCATTTTCTACCTAATTGTTTTATCATTTTTTGGTCAGGGTATTGGAATTGTCAACAAAAATTTTGGATTTGTCTATTTTTCCTTTTATTCCTATTGGTTTTGTCTTCTTATGTATCACACTTTTGGTGCATACCCATTTTGGATCTCTACCATTTTGGATCTCTACTATTTTGGGGGATTAAGCCTTTGTCATTATGTAATATCCCTCTCTGACTCTGGTCATTTTCCATGTGCTGAATCCTATGTTATCTAATATTCTCCTAGTAAAATCCTGCTTAATTTAAAGTGTACAACTGAACAGGTTTAGTATATCTCCAAAGTTATAAAAACCACCATTATCTAATTCCAGAACATTTTCATAATTTTCCTTTGAAATACTCATATCCATTAGCAGTTATATCACACTCCTCTCATTCTTTAGACTCTGAAAACCACTAATCTATTTTCTGTCTCTATGTCTGGGTTTATAATAGAGATTTCATATAAGTGGAATTATATATGTGTCCATTTGTGTCTACCTTTCTTTTTAATTAGTATAAATTAGTGCTTCATTCTTTTTTTATGGCTGACTAACATTCTGTATAGATATACCACATTTTGTTTATTCACTCATCAGCTGGTAAACATTTGGGTTGTTTTTTGGCTCTTATAAATAATGCTTCTGTGAATATTTATGTATGGACTTATGTTTTTAATTCTCTTGGTCTATATTAGGCATGAGTTATTGTATTTAACTACTTGAGAAAGTGCCACATTGTTGTCTAAAGTGGCCACACTATTTGTTTTTCATATATGCAGCAATATATGAGAGTTACAATTTCTCCACATTTTCATTATCTTTTTAAATTATAACCATTTTAGTGAATATGAAATGATTACTCATTGTGCTTTTAATTTGCATTTTTCTAACTGTTAATGATGTTGAACATCTTTCCCTGTACTTATGGGCCACTTAGAGATTTTCTTTGGAAAAATGTTTACTCAACTCTTTTGTCGAACTTTTCAGTTGTGTTATTTAACATTTTATTACATTTTAAGAGTTCTTTAAGTAATTTGGATACTAGATCTTTATCAGATATATGATCTACAAATATTTTCTTCCATTCTATAGGCTCTCTTTTTACTTTTTAAATTTTTTTTCTTCTTAATAACTTGGATTGCTTTTATTGAAAACACAGTGTTTCAGGATTTAAGTAGTAGATTCATGAGAACCAGAATGCTGAACAGATTCCAATGAGAAATCCACATTCATTCAGACAATCTACACTGAAGTTCTACACATTGTCAGACTTTCTTCATAGATATCACAAAAACTGCTGGCTTTCATTATAGAGATATCTCGGCTACTTTCAAACCTAGATATTCCAGTGTTTCTCAAAACACATATTTTGATATTCTAATACCATAACGAAATCAGCTTTGTTTTAAGTAATACTGTAGTGAGTATTTTCTTAATAACATGGATTGCTTTTATGGAAAACACAGTGTTTCAAAATTTAAGTAGTACATTCATGAGAACCAGAATGCTGAACAGATTCCAATGAGAAATCAACATTCTTTCAGGCATTGTACATTACACTTCTACATATTCTCAGACTTTCTTTTTTATTTTATTTTTAAGTCACAACGCTATTAAAGTAAGGACAGCTTTCACAAGAGTGCTGGGAATGCATCAACACAGGACTTATTTTTAGATTCCCATATTTTCACTGAATATCTTTTGGTTTTTCTTTAAATTTAATTTTATTGTTGTTGTATTACATCCCCTTTTCTTTTTACTTTCTTGATAGTTGTTTAGGTAGCACAATAGCTCTTAATTTTGGCACATTGCAACTTATCTATTTTTTCCTTTGAATGCTTTTACTTTGTGTCATTTCTAAGAAACCATTGCATAATCTAAAGTCATAAAGATTTACACATGTTTTTTTCTAAGATTTGTATTGTTTTACTTCTTACATCTATACCATGATCCATTTGAGTACATTTTTGTATATGGTGTGAGTTATAGTTACAATCTTACATTGGTTATACTAGTTTAACCAATATAGCATTTACAATATAGTAATTTAATATTTTATACCTTTCTTTTGATTAATATTTCCATGATTTATGTTTTTTCCATACTTTTAACCTACCTATATTTTTATATTTAAAGTGAATTTCTTATAGATAGCATTATTTCTGTGCTTTAATTGAAGACTGTATACCTTTTACATTTAATGGAATGATTGATATATCAGAGCTTGAGCCAATCATTTAAATTTTTTGTTTTCTCTTTGCTTATTTATTTATTTATTTATTTATGGTTTATTCCTTTATTTTCTCTTTTCCTACCTTCCTCCTGGTTACTCAAACATTTTCTAGACTTTAATTTTAATTTATGTAGTTTTGTTTTTGAGTGTATCTCATTGTATAGCTATTTTAGTTTTGCTCTAAGTATTATGTTACATATACATAATTTATCACAATCTACTGGCTTTGTCATTTCACTAGTTTAAGTATTGTATAGTAAATTTGTGTTCTCTTATGTCTTTTTACTTCTTATTATGTATAATATAATTACCTAAATAGTTCTTGTTCACACATGTAAATCACACCAGTGTTATGATTTTTGCTTCAGCCATAAAGTATAAATTATAAAATTGAAGAAAGGAATCTATTCTGTTAATTCATATTTTTGCTTAACATGTACTTCCTTCTTGATCATTCAAGGTTGCCATTTAATGTTTTTCTTTCTGTTTATAGAATTTTCTTTAGTCATTCTTCTGGGGTAGGACTGCTGGAGAAATATTCCCTTAGTTTTTTTTTTTCATCTGAGAAATCCCTTGATTTTTTCTTTATTTATGAAAAATATTTTCTCTGGATATAAGGTTCTGGCCCAAAATTTATTATGTTTTTTTCTCAGTATTTAAAAAACCTTGTGGAAATTTTTCTGGCCTCCGTTGTTAATGAGAAATCCATTATCATTCAAACTGTTTTCCCTTCAGGAGTAATTTTTCTTTTGCTACCTTCAAGATATTTTCTTTGTCTTTAGTTTTCAGAAGTTTGGCTATGCTGTTTCTTGGCATTATGGACTAAATTATATCTGTGTCATGGACATTTTTACAATTTACCCAGTTTAGTATTCACTCAGGTTCATGAATCTGTAGGTTTATGTCTTTTGCCAAATTAGGAAGTTTTGAGCCATTATTTTTTTCAAATACTTTTTCAGTCCTTCCTCTTTCTTCTATCCATCAGGAATTCCAATGATATAAATGTTGGAACTTTTGTTATAGTTGAATAGTTTCTTGAGACTCTAGTTATCTAATTTGATTTAATTTTAAAAATCTTTAAATTTAATTTTATTGTTGTTTTATTACATCCATCCCCTTTTCCCTTCCCTCTGTCCCCTTCCCCACACACCCACTCCCCCACAAAGTCAACCCCACTTGTTGTCCATGTCCATGGTTCTTCCATACTAGTTTCTTGACTAAACTGTTCCCTTTCTTTGCTTACTCTTTCCCACTCCCGACTCCACTCTCCTCTTCCCCCTCCCCCCTGCTCACTGAAGGTATATTCATTGTATTCATGTATGTGGTTCTGTTTTGCTTATTGTTTCTTTGTTCATTATCATCCTGTAATGGGTGAGATCTTATGGTATTTGTCTTTCACTGGCTTATTTCACTAAACATAATACTTTCTACTTCCACCCATGTTGTTGCAAATGGTAGGAGTTCCTTCTTTCTTTCTGCTGTGTAGTATTCCATTGCGTAAATGTACCAAAGTTTTTTGATCCAATCATCCACTGGTGGGCACTTAGGCTGTTTCCAGCACTTGGCTATTGTAAATAGTGCTGCTATGAACATAGGGATACATAGGTTCTTATGAATTGGTGTTTCAGGATTCTTTGAGTATAGTCCAACTAGTGGAATTGCTGGATCAAAAGGCATTTCCATTTTAACTTCATTAAGGAAACCCCATACTGTTTTCCATAGTGGCTACACCAGAGCCTGCATTCTCACCAGCAGTGCATCAGGATTCCCTTTGCCCCACATCCTTGCCAACACTTGTTGTTTGTTGATTTGTTGATGATTGCCATTCTGACAGGTGTGAGGTGCTATCTTCTTGTGGTTTTAATTTGCATCTCTCTGATGACTAGTGATGTTGAGCATTCTTTCATATGCCTTTGGGCCCTTTGTATGTCTTCCTCGGTTAATTGTCTGTTTAGGTCTTTTGCCCATTTTTTAATTGGGTTGTCTGTCTCCCTGGTATTGAACCGCATAAATTCTTTATATATTTTGGACATCAAACCACTGTTTGAAATATCATTGGCAAACATGTTTTCCCATACAGTTGGTTCCTTTGGAATTTTGCTGGTGTTTTCTTTAGCTGAACAGAAACTTTTCAATTTGATATAGTCCCATTTCTTGATTTGTTATTTGATTTCCTTTGCCCATGATTATTATTTAAACATATATTGGTGTGGGATATAAAAAATTGTACTGCCTATATTTTTTTCCAGGACCTTTAGGGTGGTTCTGCTTATGTTTAAGTCCTTTATCCATCTTGAGTTTCTTCTGGTATATGATGTAAGTTGGTGGTTTAGTTTTATCTTTTTGCATGTTGCTGTCCAGTTTTCTCAACACCACTTGTTGAAGACACTGTTTTTACTCCATTTGATGTCCTTCCCCTTTTGTCAAATATTAATTGACCATAGAGCCCTGGGTTTATTTCTGGGCATTCAATTCTGTTCCATTGATCTATGTGTCTATTCTTATGCCAGTACCAGGCTGTTTTGATGACAGTAGCCTTGTGGTATAGTTTGATGTCCAGTATTGTGATTCCTCCTACCTTGATCTTCTTTCTCAAGATTGCTGTGGCTATTCATGGGTGTTTTTGGCTCCATAAAAATTTTTAAAGTATTTTTTCTATTTCTGTGAAGTATGTCATTGGTATTTTAATTGGAATTGCATTGAATCTATAGATTGCTTTGGGAAGTATGGACATTTTATTAATGTTAATTCTTCCCATCCATGACCATGGTATATGCTTTGATTTCTTGGTGTCTTCCTTAATTTCTTTCTTCAGTGTTTTCTAGTTTTCTAAGTACAAATTTTTACCTCCTTGGCAAGTTTTTTCCTAAGTACTTTATTTTTCTTGTTGCTATGGTAAATGGGATTTGTTTTCTAGCTCCCATTTCTGATGTTTCATTATTGGTATACAAAAATGCTTTTGATTTCTGGACATTGACTTTATATCCAGCTATTTTGCTAAATTTGTTTATTAGGTTTGAGTAAGTTTTTGGTGGAGTCTATTGGTTTTTGTATGAACACTATCATATCATCTGCAAATAATGACAGTTTGACTTCTTCTCTTCCAATTATGATACCTTTGATTCCTTTTTCTTCTCTGATAGCTATGGCTAGAACTTCCAAGATAATGTTGAACAGAAGTGGAGAAAGTGGACAACCTTGTCTTGTTCCTGATCTTACAGGGGAAGCCTCTAGTTTTACCTTTTCAATATGATGTTGGCTTCAGATTTCTCATATATGACCTTTATTATCTTGAGGTTTGCTCCCTCTATTCACATTTTGCTAAGTGTTTTGATCATAAATGGTTGCTCTACTTTATGAAATGCTTTTTCAGCATCTATTGATATGATCATATGATTTATGACTTTCATTTTGTTGATGTGGTGTATTACATTTATTGATTTGCAAATGTACCATTCTTGCATCTCTGGGATGAAACCCACTTGATCATGGTGTATGATCTTTTTAATGTATTGCTGGATCTTGCTGGCCAATAGTTTGTTGAGAATCTTAGCATCTATATTCATTAGAGATATTGGCCTATAATTTTCTTTCTTAGTTGTGTCTTGACCTGGTTTTGGGATTAGAGTAATATTGGCCTCATAGAAAGAGTTTGAGAATCTTCCCTCTTTTTGGACTTTTTTGAATAGATTCAGAAGGATAGGAGTTAGTTTTTCATTAAATGTTTGGTAAAATTCACCTGTGTATCCATTTGTCCAGGGCTCTTGTGCTTTGGGAGATTTTTGATTACTTCTTCAATTTCAATAGTTGTTATTGGCCTATTCAGGATTTCTGCTTCTTCTGGATTCAGTTTTGGTAGATTGTACATTTCCAGAAATGTATCCATTTCACCCAGGTTATCATATTTCTTGTCATATAGTTGTTTGTAATAATTTCTTACAATCTTTTGGATTTCTGAAGTATCAGTTCTGATTTCTCTTCTGTCACTTCTGATTCTGTTTATTTGGGTCCTCTCTCTCTTTTTCTTGATGAGTCTGGATAAAGGCTTGTCAATTTTGTTTATTTTTTCAAAAAACCAGCTCCTGGACTTGTTGATTCTTTGAATCATAGTTTGAATCTCTGAGTTATTTAGTTCTGCTCTGATCTTGAGATTTCCTTCCTTCTACTTGCTCTGGGCTTTGTTTGTTGTTGCTTTTCTAGTTCTTGCAGCTTTATGGTTAGGATGTTTTTATAAACTTCTTGTGACCTTTTTAGGAAGGCCTGTATTGCCATAAATTTCCCTCTAAGCACTGCCTTTGTTGTGTCCCATCGATTTTGGGCTGTTGTGTGTTCATTGTTACTTGTTTCCAGGAACTTTTTAATTTAATCTTTGATCTCATTGTTAACCCATTCATTATTTAAAAGCATGTTATTTAGTCTACATGAGTTAGAGTATTTTTGTTTTTTCCCCTTGAGATTGGTTTCTAGTTTCAATCCATTGTGATCTGAGAAGATGCTTTGTATGATTTCAATTTTCCTGTATTTTGTGGATGCTTGTCTTGTGACATATCATGTGGTCTATCTTAGAGAATGATCCATGTGCATTTGAAAAGAATGTGTATTTTGCTTCTTTGGGGCAAAAGACTCTGTATATATCAGTTAGGTCCATTTCCTCTAGAGTATTCAATGCCATGACATCTTTGGTGATTTTTTTGTTTGAAAGATGTGTCCATTGTTGACAGTGGGGTATTAAAATCCCCTACTATTACTGTGTTGCTGTCTCTATCCTTCTTGAAGTCCTCCAAGATTTTCCTTATATATTTCAGAGTTCCTATGTCGGGTGGGTATGCATTTATCAGAGTTATTTCTTCTTGATGGTTTGTTCCCTTAAGTATTATGAAAGGTCCTTTATCTCTTTTTATGGCGTTCATTGTAAAATCTATTTTGTCTTAAGTAAGTATTACTACTCGAGCCTTTTTTTCATGTCCATTTGCTTGATATATATTTTTCCATCCCTTCATTCTCAATCTATGTCAATCTTTTGTTCTGAGGTAGGTCTCTTGAAGACAGCACATATGTGGGTCATGTTTTCTTATCCATTTGGCTACCCTATGTCTTTTGATTGGTGCATTTAATCTGTTTACATTTAAGGTTATTATTGATTGATACTTATTCATTGCCATTTTCTCACTTTGTACCTGTATTCCTCTTTGGCTCTCTCTGTTTCTTCATTTTATTTATTAATTTATTTATTTTAAAGCAGACCCTTTAGCATTTTTTGCAATGCTGATTTGGTAGAGATGTATTCTTTTAGTCTTTTATCTGGGAAACTCCTTATTTCTCCTTCATTTTGAATGAGAGCCTTGCTGGGTATTCTTGGTTTCAGGCCTTTGTTTATCATTACTTAAAATATCTTTTGCCATCCCTTCTGGCTTTAATTGTTTCTGTTGAATAATCATTTAATAGCCTTATTGGAGCCCCCTTATATGTTATTTACTGCTTCTCTCTTGACGCTTTTAGGATTCTCTCTTTGTCTCTGAAATTTGCCATTGTAATTATAATGTGCTTTGGAGTTGGTCTGTTTGGGTTGATCTTCATTGGGACTTTCTGTGTTTCCTGAACTTGAGTAACATTTTCACTCATCATGTTAGGGAAATTTTCTCTCATTACTTTTTTGAACAGGTTTTCCATTCCTTGTTTTTCTTCTCCTTCTGGTATCCGTATGATATGGATTTTATTGCATTTCATATTGTCCTGTAGCTCTCTTAAACCTCTTCATTCTTGTTCAGCCTTTTTTCATTCTATTTTCCTATCTTGGAATATTTTTATACATAGTCTTCCAGCTTGCTGATTTGATCCTTTGCTTCCTCTATCCTGCTGTTGATTCCTTTTACTGTATCTTCTATTCAGAAGTTGTATTCTTCATTTTCTCCTGGCTCTTACTGATAGTTTCTAAGTCTTTTTTAATGCTTGTGTAGCTCTCAGTAAGTTCCTTGTAACTTCCCTGGAGTTCTTTGTAGTTCCCCTGGAATTGTTTATAGTTTTCTTTGAGCTGGTTACACTCATTCAGCTTCTCTATCAGCATTGTTTTGAATTCCATATTGATAGTTTGTTTGCCTCTCTTTCATTTTGTGATCTTTCTGGGGATTCCTCCTTTTCTTTTAGTGATGGACTGATTCTTTTTTTCCTCATTTTTGGGTATCTCTTGTTGTTTCTATTTGTCTTGGATTAATCTGCTTTGCTTCCCTGCCTCTATGGAGCATCCTTGTTTGTTAGGAGATTTGTGGAGTTCAGTGTTGTAGTCTCCTAGATTTCCTCAACTTGTAGCTCTTGGGGTGACCTTTATGTCATTAACTTGGGCTATCTGGTTGTATTTTGGATTAGTTCTGTATGTTGCTCTTTTCCTTCCAGTTGGCTGATTGAGAGACACTCCTTCTATCCTTTCTCATACACTGTTTTTGAGCTGCTCCTAAAACAGAACCACCAGTCCCCGCAAAATAACCACACCTTCAGAGATATCTTTCTCCTTCAATCCTTGTTTTGACTGCTTATGAACCTTACTATATACCCATACCCTCCAAGGTAACCCCCACTTTTAATCACACCCTCAGCTGCAACTGAGCCAGTCTTAATAGGGATATAGATATGTTAAGGCTGTCATACGAGGAGCAAATGATTAAGTTGACTGAAGTATAGATAATTTTGAAGGGTGCAAAGGAGTAGCAAAGATAGCAGGGATACCAGAGAAAAACCATCTTATCTATTCTATAGAAATGAGGAGAGGGAGAATCAGAATGCCTCAAGTATGAGTGAACACTATAAGCCTATATATATAGTAGGTGCATCTACCTCCCTGTCTACCCTTAATGAGCCCTGATTGGTCCATGTGGAGCCAGGACCTGTGTGTTTTTAGCAGAAAAAAAAAATGTGTAGTCCCTAGTAGTTTACCCCCCCCCCCCAACACACACACAAAAGAAAAAAGAAAAAAAGAAAAAGAAAAGGAAAGAAAGAAAGAAAGAAAGAAAGACAAGTAGTTTAAGTGTCTAGGGATGGGAGGAATACTTAGATTGAGAACTGGGAATGTGTTGTAGGCATTGTAGGCAGAGAGTGAGTAGAGTTTAAAACAAGAGTAGGAGAGAGGGTCTTGGATGTTTAGGTGGATTGAGATAGGGGAGGTGTAAAAATATGTGAGTAGGGATACACTATGGCATAAACAGTATTTACTTAAAATGCACTAATTGTGAGGCTTGGCAGTAACTTTTGAAAAGGATGTTTTAGGGGTTAATAGTTCATGTAGCTCTCAGTGTAACTCAGGTGGTTGAGATTGTCAGCGATCCATTTCCTGAGTCTGCCTCTTTTTCTTGGTCAGGTCTCTGCAGTCTACAGTCAAGCTGTGTGGTCTTGGAGTGGCAGGGCTTATGGGCTGTCACAGGGCTGATTCTGAGTGCTAGGCCCCAGGTAGGCTGAGCCTTCAATAGCCTAGTTGGGTTTCTGTGCTGCTGGTGTTTTGGGACCCTGCCTTCTCTCACTGGTTCTGTGTGAAGACCTGCAGTGCAGGGTGGTTCTGTGGTGTCTATGGCTGCTCCTCCCACTCCAGCTCCTACAGTAGGTTTCTGCCTGGGATTAGCACCTGGCTACAAGGTGGGGTGACCTGGAACCTGGCTGGCTCCTGTGATGGCTGGCCCCACCCCTGCAGCCCTTGGAGGAGGAAGCCCCTGTCTGCAAACAGTGCCTGGCTCCCCAGAGGCCCAGCAAAGGTTAACCCTCCAAGCAGTCCAGCTCTTTGAGGAGTTTTTCACTGCAGCCTCTGCTATGCATGCCTAGCTACCCAGGGGGTATTTTGGTAAAGGCTATGCCTCCCACTCCAGCTCCTCAAGGAATCTTTTGGCACCTGCAATGGGCATGCCAGTTGCATCAGCTGGAAAGTTCCTGCCATGCAGTTTCAAGTTTTTGTGCAAGCCTGTGCACTGGTGTGGGTGTGAGGTGTTGGGCCTCCCCCCTCACCAGTGCCCTGAGCAGCTCTTTTCCTGGGTGGCACAGCAGTACAATTTTCATCCCTCTAGCCTCCCTGGCCAGTGCACTTCCCTGCTCCTCTGTTCCTCCTCCCTGTGGGTCTCCCCTCTTCAGCCTCTCACCCAGGGAGGCTCTTCCTCTCTCTCAGCCTCCGCAGTGCTACTCTCACACAGTCCCTCCCCTGCAGGAGTTCAATTCCTCATTCCCTCTGGAGTTTACACTCACTGCCCTCACTTCACTGCTCAGAATTCTAGTCACCAGGGAGCCTGAAGTTGTCTTCAGTAAGAGCTGCCCTTCTGGGTAGAGCCACCATGCCACTGCCCAGAGCTGACCTCAGGACCTCAGCCCGCCAGCTGTTTGGAACTGTCTCACCTGCTCTCCTGTAGGTCTCTGCATTCTCTGGGCTGTGCACCCCTGAGTCCAGATGCTTGCCACTCCAATTTGTAGGGACCTGCAGATGTCTCTTGCTCCCTACCCTATCCTCCAGCTGCTCAGGGACTGAACTCCATCAGCACCGTTCTCTACTCTGTCGCCATCTTCCCCCACCCCCCACCCCTGATTTATAATATTTTTAACGGACAAATGAATTTCATGTTCTATGTAACTGATTTAGAAATGAACTATTGGGATCCAATCCATTGGCAAGCACATACTTCTAAGAAATGTGGCAGATTCATCAGTGAACTTTAATTACATGAAATCATTATGATTAACTTAGTCTTCCTCCTCTACATCAATGACCAGGTATCTTCCTGGACAAAATCATAGCAGATACAATCAGTCATACAGGAGTCAGGTCAATCAAGTGTATTTGTAGAGATGACCTGGAGGTGACCATGTATTAAACAGAAGTCACTTCTCTTTCTGGTGAGTATAGGGGGAAGTTAGAAAAATGTTCCCATGTTCAGAGAATTTATCAGTAAATCTTGTTTATAAAAAAGAAAAAAATGTATGACTCAAGATATGCAAAATCTTTGAGCCTAAGGTTTTTGAGAATCCCTTAAAGAATAGAATTCTCAAAAGCAAACTTTCTAAGGGTGCAGAAAGCAGTGCCTGTATTACTCATCCTTGTCTGCTACCTTTAGTTTCTTAACTTGCAGAATATATGGCAGTGATGTTAAAACAAAGTTTAGCCTTTTGGGGAAAAGCCATCTATCCATCCATCTATCCCCCCATCCATTCTCCACCCACCCATTCACTGAGTATACACAGGTACAGGACTTTGAAAGGTGGGGCCATTTAGGCAATTGGGCCCAAAACTTCAAGCTTAAAGGATCTTCAACATTTGCCACATTATCAGCTACAGATGTGCATGGGAGTAGCATGGGGCCTTATCACAAATTTTGAACCCACCTGAAATCTGAGGGGTTCCTACGTAGGATGCTAAAGGTATATACTCAACTTGAATCTAAAGGCTGCTTGATTCTAAGGAAAGCTCTCAAAGAGTCTAGGTGTTTTGGTGAGATGATATAGAAACAGGTAAGAAAAAACCTCAGGAATTTACAATCTAATGGGGGTGACTGATATGTACAATTTATAATATAAGACAGAAAGAAACAATTGCTATTCTGACTGAACAAGCTTGGGCCAATGAAGGACTCATGAATGCTATAGCACTGCATTCTTGTCTCTGAGCATGACCGCCTTTGGCCCATACCATCTGCTTTTGCCTCTATAGAGAACAGCTTATTTTGGATGACTTCAAATGAGTAGAATTCCCTAACCCAGAGATTCACAAACTTTCTTGGTTCATGAAATGCCTAATAGTTTAATTTATTAAGTAGCTAGGTCCAAACAATTTGAATACATAATATATTTATATCCTAACAACTTAGTAGTTATTATAAAGCTACACATACACTAAAGAAAAAAATATTTATTTTGCTTTTAAGTAATCACAGTTATCTACTGAAGGATGTGTGTGCCTGTTGGGTGCTGCACAACTTCTCAAACTTTACCATCAAATGGAACACTCTCACCCTTGTTTTCTGTTTCACAGTGTTTTTTTCATAGTGCTGGCTTCCCCCTGCTCCCCAACACAGTGCTGGCTTTTTATCAGAGAGATTGCTGAAAAATCCAGCTTTGCAAAGGTAGGATGTCATCAAAAGGAGTTGGGAATGTTGAAACTAATAATTCATTTTTTTGCTGACAGATCTCAAATCTGGGTGTGTTTCTCTTAACAAATTTGAAGTAACCTTAGTGCCCTTGTGTTTGCTGTAGTCCCCCAAACACAGTCTGAGAGTTCAGATCTTCATAGTCTCTTCTCTGTGTGCTGTTATAAGATACTGCCTCCTAGTGTTATCCAGGCCTCAGTCCCCTCATTTTGTATTGAACTAGGACTGAAGAGATCTACTGAGTTAAATTGTGGACTCAGAGAATTGCCAATCAATTGAATCAACATCAGTTACATTGAACTGAACTTTACCTGTGGGGTGAACTGTCAAATCTGGAGGGAATAACAGAATACACACTGACTACTTAAATCTACAGTCAGTGTAGCTTGATGTATTTTGATTTTTGATGGTTCAGAAGCACTTCCAAATCTTGAGGCTCTCATGTGATTATTTTTAACATGGTTCTAGAGAGTTCAGTGAGGACAGTTTATAGATTTATGCCACTAGAATGTCAGTTTTGTATTAGTTGTACTATATAAGATATTATTTCTCTAATTTGAGTAATTTCAAATTAGTCTAGAGCTGCATATGACTTTGGAACAATGATGTTTTCTGGCAGCAGTGAAAAGGGATGAGACACAGGTTTGTGAGAACAAGTAATTCTAGTGAAAATGGAGACCCAATAGACTTGCCAAAGTTTTCTTTCAGGATAGGACATATGTAAAGGGGTTAATGTTTTTGAAATATAAAGTAGATAATTTTTCATTTAAGTAAATCTTGTTGCCTTGTGTTTCCATAGTCATGAAATGTCATGGATTTCATGGCCTAGAAGGACAGGTACCACCCAGAATAAAGAAATCAGTGCTGGACTCTGAGGCTCAAAGAGAATATTGTGGGGCCCAGATAGCAATGATCCTTTAAGTTCACTGAGCATCAGAATAACCTGGAGGGTTTGCTAAGAGATTAATTAATTACTGGGCTCCATTACAGAAACTTACACAGAGTTTCTGATTCAGTAAATACTGGGTGGGAATCAAGAATTTGAATGTTTACCAAGTTCCCAGGTGATATGGATGTTGCTGACTTTTAGATCAAACTTTGAGAATCACACAGACCCGAGTGATAGTAGTTCCTGAAAGTCAAGGGTTGAAAATTTCAGAGCTTCATTTTTATGTCAAAAGCAAAGCCTGAAGTTCTAGAACTGGGGTTTTACTATGAATAGATGTTAGTGGCATCATCAGCAGAGGTTCTTTCTGCTGATATGACATAAGGTTGGGAAGGAGACAAAATAACATTCAAGAGACAGAACACTCTCACCTTTTTCCCTACTACCACCTTAAACTCTAATTTAAATGTCAAGGAACAACCATCCTTACTTAATAGGGGCAGGGAGGGGACAGAAATAAAATATTACTCAAAGTTAGTGCCCATTTTCCTACCTAAAAAGATGTCCCACCTCTCATGAAAACTACCCTGTTGGGTATTTCAGTTGCGATTAGATTTTTTCTTACACATAAAAAATTTATTCTTGCTTCAGAATCTAAGGTACAGCCTCAGGACAGTTTCACATCCATGAGCAGTGACTTAACCAGTGACTTAAAATAAGGTATTAGCTACTACTAAATAAAGCACTGTTTTACAAAGCATAAGGCATCTCCACCCCTACACCCCCATTTTTTTGTGACTAGAAGGTGCATTTAGAACTTTTAACTGTTAAGAATCTTCCTTTTGTTACTTACCAAGGGCAAAAACTACACTTGTTTTTGTAATGGGCACAACACTGTAATAGTGTGCTTTCCTATTTGGATATGACTGATACCCTTATAGAAACTAAACTTATTCTGCATGATGTGCTTGAGATCTGGAAAAATAAACCACCATTTATCTCCTCCAAACTGCACTCCTCAGTTCAGAGCATGAGGCAGATAACCTCAATGTGAACTTTGCCTATGGATTTTTATCTACAGCCTCCAAGTAATATGGATTTACTCAGTAATATACAGACTATTTTGCAAATAATGCTGAGAAACATTTTATTACTGATTTCTTGTAAATTACACATGGCTGTGTTTTACTGGATTTTGCTTCCAAGCCTCAGTCTCACAGCATGAGGAGTTATACAGATTTTTATTATGATCTTGAATATCGACTTATAATTATACATTGGTTAACAAAACAAATAAGGCTATCATTTCCACCAACTGAGTGTTAAGGCTGAAGAGTACATTTTGACATCTCCTACTTTTCCATTCCATTACTACTTGCTTTAGCCTTACCCAGGCAGGGCATAAAAATGTAAAGATCTTATATTACTTTAAGGAGACCCTAGAGCAATTTTTATTTATGTTTATCACAAAGGATGCACAGCTTACTGTAATGATAAGTGAAGGGTGCCTAACAACCATATTTAAGGGTCAGAAGAACTATTCAATGAGGAAGAGGAGCAATTATTTTCATCTCAGAAGAAAGCAGACTAGAAAAAATACCTTAGCATTGAAGAAAGAAGGTAGACAAGTCAAATGAACTTCCTGGCCACAGGATTTCAGAGGAAACAAATCATTAAAAATCTCTACTCTTTCTGATATAGTTCAGTTCTTAAGATGATCTTACAGAAGACAGCATCTGACAGCAATGGCCCAAATCTGAAGTCAGCACCCAGAAATGGTGACCTTCTAACATTGCTCCCTTTCTAAGATTCATCCTGGGAAATAAGAGGTGGTGAGGAACTTCTATTGGACATGTATATTTTTAGATTCTGTTTCTGTATGTTTTTAGATTCTGTATGAGGAGCATTGAAGCCTCTTGAATTTCTTTTCTGGCCATTCAGGCAAGAAAATAGGTCAAGAGCTCAGAAAGATCAAGGAGATCAGAGGTTTATTTCTGTATGGCAGTTAGCATTCTTTTTATGCTTTCTCCCAAGAATACCCTGAAGTATATTCTATAAGGAAGTGTTAGTGGTAAAGACAAATTCAGGGGTTGAGATCTTAAAGGATGTTGGTTGCTTAATAAAAGTTGGTAGGAGATGAAAATGAGTGAATGAAAAAATGAAATTGTGACAGTGATATAGCTGGGATCAAATCAGATTACTATATTTTACTTAGGATCTCCTAAAAATTGGAGTAGGAAAGGACCTCAGAAATGAGATCAAATGCATTTTTAAAAATTCATGGAGAAATGATTATTTATTTATTTACATTAGCCATCTGAATAATAGCATCAGAACTGGAAGTTTAGCTCGGTACAGTGGTGTTCCCATTACATTATTTTCTGAGATGCCAATTCTCTTCAACTTGTCTTATGGAAAAACCTAGAGGTATATACACATTTGTTTGTTTGCTTCTTATTTCTATTTGTAACAATAACAACAAACATCCAAAACAAGGCATTTAGTTTAATATGGGAAAAGTAGAAACTGCTCCAATGTCTTACATCATAGTAAAATTCTTTCGGCGGGGCATGACCAAGATGGCGAAGGAATAAGTGGAGCTACACCAATCTCCTCCCAGGACCCAATTTGAATTACAACTTAATTGGGAAAAAACATCCTCTGGAATAACCAACAGAATACCAGCTGGAAAGAAGCCTTATATCCATGGACAGAACAGAAGAGGATACATCATCACAACATGACTGGTAGGAATTGAGGAAATGTGAGAGGGCTGGCTAGGCTCCCACTGGAGGCAGCAGCCAAAGAGATGAAGCTGGGGGCTCCACCTGAGAAGGGTGGGTTCTGGTCCCCAAACTGGGTTTCCCAGCCTACAGCAATACAGCAGAGAATAAAACAGCATATAGCTGAAAATAGCAGAAAGCCATAGGATTTACTAGCCTGAGAGCACTGGAGACATAGAATTATTGAGGTGACCACTAACAAAAATACATGGGCAATCACTTACCTTGGGCTCCAGCAGAGGGAGAGCATAGTGGACTGGAGATGCTTAGGGAGAGTTTGTGGCAGTGGCTTGGAGGAGAGACATGAGGGAGAAGCTGTGGGGATCCCAGTGCTGACTCATCATCTGCACTGCAGGTGGACTACGCTGCACCAACTGGCTTCCATCTAAGGGGTCCTCAGAGCCCTGCCCAATGGAAGCAAACTGCCCCACCCAACGGTGCCAGAGCCTAGCATCTGATTACAATTCATTGATTTACAACTGAATCAATCTCTCTTGCCCTGTGGTCTGAGCCTGGCAGCTGAGCACAGATAAAATGGTTTGTATCTGATTTGGTCTTTTTCACCTATCAGGTGGCTGATTACTAACTCATTGATTTATAGCTGGGTCAGTCAGCCCTGCCCAGTAGCCTATGAGCCTAGTGGTTGAGTGTGTGTTCACTGGTTTGCAACTGAGTTGGTCTGTCTCACCCAGCAGGGCCTGGGACTAGCAGCTGATTACAAACTCATTGATTTACAACTGAATCTGTCTGTCCCACCAAGCTGCATCTGAGTCTGCTGGCTGATCACAGATGCATTGATTTACAACTGGGTCAATCTCTTCTGACCAGTGGCATCTGAGCTTGGCGGCTGAGCACAGATTAAGTGAATTATAACTGAATCTGTCTGTCTCACCAAGCTGCATCTGAGCCTGGCAGCTGATCACAGATTTATTGATTTATAACTGAATCAATGTCTCCCGCCCAGCTGTGTCTCAACCTGGTAGCTGTGCATGGGTACAATGGTTTGCACCTGAATTGGCCTTTCTCTATCAGCAGCACCTGGGACTGGCAGCTGACTACAAACTCATTGATTTACAGTTGGGTCAATCAGTCCTACCCAGTGGCATATGTGCCTGGTGGCTGATTGTGCATTCATTGGTTTGCAACTGAGTTGGCCTGTCTTGTCCAACAGCACCTGGGCCTAGTGGCTGATCAGTCATTGATTTGTAACTAAATCAAGCTGTCCCACACAGTGGTGTCTGAGCCTAGTGGTTGACCACATTTTCATTGGATTACAACTGAACCTATCTGTCTCACCCAGGGGTGGCTGAGCCTGGCAGCTGATCACAGATTCATTGATTTACAACTGAACCAATATGTCCCACCCAATGGCATCTGAGCCTGGTGGCTGATTGCAGATTCATTATATTGCAACTGAATCTATTTGTCTCACCTATTGGTGCCTGAGCCTGGCAGCTAATCACAGATTCACTGATTTACAACTGAATCAATATGTTCCACCCAATGGCATCTCAGCCTGGTGGCTGATTGCAGATTCATTGGATTACAAATTAATCTATTTGTCTCACCCAGTGGTGCCTGAGCCTGGTGGCTAATCAGATTCATTGATTCATAACTGAAACAATTTGTTCTGCACAGTGTTGTTTGAGCCTGGTGGCTGATCACAGATTCCTTGGCTTACAACCGAATCATTCTGTCTAGCCCAATGATGCCAGAGCCAGGCAGCTGGACACAAATTCATTGGATTACAACTGAATCAATCGATCTAACCCAGGACCACTTGAACCAGGTGATTAACCATAGACTCATTGGATTATAACTGAATTAATTGGCCTGGCCTAGCAGTACCTAACATAACAATTGATCATAGGTTCATTGATTTACAACTGAATATGTCTGTCCCACCAAGCTGCTCCTGAGTCTGGTAGTGGACCACATTCTGATTGGATTACAACGGAATTAATTGGCCCTGCCCAGTAGTGGCTAAGGTGACTACTGACCACAGGTTGATTGTTTTGCAACAGAGCTAATAGGTCCTGCTCAGTGGTACCTACACCTGATAGCTGAGTTTAGTTCAATTGGATAAAAAGCTACAGAGAAAAGGCAAAAACAGGATCTCTGGTTGGCTCCAACAGGCTGACTGGGCCCAGACTATGGAATGATCTAACTTCACTAGAGGAGACTAGGAAGTAAAGATAGCGTATCTCTACATAGCAGAGGGTCACATCATAAAGACACCATAAAGACAAACTCAAAAAAACCAATCAATAAAGGAAAACAAACAGGAAAATAAACCTAAAAATGGGGAGGAAAGGAGGAATCCCCAGAATGGTCACTAGAGTAAATAAAGGCAAACAAAGTAACAAATATGGAATTCAAAATAATGATAATAATGATAATAGAGAAGCTCAATGAGCTCAAAGAAAACTATAAACAACTCCAGGGGAATGATGAAGAACTTCAAGGAAGCTACTAGGAACTTACTGGTAATTATACCAGCATTAAAAAGGACATAGAAAACTACCAATAAAAGTCAGGAAGAAATGAAGAATACAATATCTGAATTGAAAACTACAGTAGAAGAAATCAATAGTAGGCTAGAGGAAGCAGAGGATAGGATCAGTGAGCTGGAGGATGACATAGAAAAATATTCCAATACAGTGAAACAGAATGAAAAAAGACTGAAAAAGAATGAAGAGGTTTTAAAAGAGTTGCAGGACAATATGAAATGCAATAATACCCATATCATAGAAATACCAGAAGGAGAAAAGAAACACAGAATGGGAAACCTGTTCAAAAAAGTAATGATAGAAAACTTCCCTAACTTATTGAGTGAAAACATCACTCAAATTCAGGAAGCACAGAGGGTCCCAATGAAGATGAACCCAAACAGGCCCACCCCAAGACACAACATAATTAAAATGGCAAATTTCAAAGACAAAGAGAAAAGCATCAATAGAGAAATAACAAATAATATATAAGGGGCTCTGATATCAAATGATTAATCAAAAGAAACAATACACGCCATAAGAGTATGGCAAAAAATATCCCCAGTAATGGAAAACGAAGATCTGCAAGCAATACTACTCTACCCTGCAAGGTTCTCATTCAAAATGAAAGGTGAAATAAGGATTTTTCCCAGACAAAAGAAGACTAAAAGAATACATCTTCATCAAACCAGCATTGCAAGGGATGCTAAAAGGTCTGCTTTAAAAAGATGAAGAAACAGAGAGAGGCAGAGAAGACAAAGGTATAATGGGAAAACTGGCAATGAATAAATATCTGTCAATAATAACCTTAAATGTACACAGATTAAATGTGCCAATCAAAAGATATAGGGTAGCTGAATGGATAAGAACATGACCCACATATATGCTGTCTACTAGAACACATCCACCTCAGAAAAAAGATTGACACAAATTGAAAGTGAAGGGATGAAAAAATATATTTCAAGTAAACGGACATGAGAAAAAGCTGGGGTAGCAATAATTATTTCAGACAAAATAGATGTTATGATATAGGCCATAAAAAGAGACAAAGAAGGACATTTTGTAATACTTAAGGGAACAATCCACCAAGGAAGTATGACCCTTGTAAACATATATGTACCCAACATAGGAGCAACCAAATATATAAGGAAAATCTTGGAGTACTTCACAAAAATTGTGGACAGCAACACACTAATACCCCATTATCAACAGTGGAAAGATCTTCCAACCAAAAAAATCACTAAAGATATTGTGGCATTGAACAATGTTCTAGATGAAATGGAGTTAAATGACATATACCAAACTTTTCATGCTAAAAAAGCAAAATAAATATTCCTTTCAAATACAAAGGAACATCCTCAAACATAGACTATATGGTTGGACACCAGACAAGCTTCCACAAATACAAAAACATTGAAATCATGCCAAGCGTCTTTTCAGATCACAATGGGTTGAAACTAGAAACCAACCTCAAGAGACAAAAACCAAAAACACTATAATTCATGGAGGCCGGAAAACATGCTCCTAAGGCATGGGTAAATAATGAGAACAAAGAAGAAATCAAAAAGGTTCTGGAAACAATGAAAATGAATATACAACAGGCAAAACCAGTCCTCAGAGGAAAATTCATAGCAATAAAGGCCTACCTAAAAAAGATAGAAGAAGCCTATACAAACAACCTAAACATAAAACTCCAAGAACTAGAGGAGCAACAACAAAGCCCAAAGCAAGTAGAAGGAAGGAAATCATTAACATCATATCAGAATTAAATGACTTAGAGGCTAAAACTACAATTCAAAAAATCAATAAATGCAGGAGATTATTATTTGAAAAAATAAACAAAATTGACAAGCCTTTAACCAGACTCGTCAAGAAAGAGAGAGAGAGGACCCAAATAAACAAAATCAGAAATGACAGAGGAGAAACCACAACTGATACCACAGAAATACAAAGGATTGTAAGAAATTACTACAAACAATTATATGACAAGAAATATGACAATCTGGGTGAAATAGACACATTTCTGGAAATGTATTATCTACCAAAACTGGATCCAGAAGAAGCAGAAATCCTGAATAGACCAATAATAACTAGTGAAATTGAAGCAGTAATCAAAAAACTCCCAATACACAACCCCAGACTGGATGGCTACATAGGCAAATTTTACCAAACATTTAGGGAAGAACTAACTCCCACCCTTCTCAACCTACTCCAAAAAATATAAGAAGAGGAAAGATTCCCAAACTCTTTCTATGAGGCCAATATTACTCTAATCCCCAAACCAGGTCAAGACACAACTAAGAAAGACAACTATAAGCCAATATCTCTAATGAATATAGATGCTAAGATTCTCAACAAACTATTGGCCAGCCAGATCCAGCAATACATTGTAAAGCTCATACACCATAATCAAGTGGGTTTCATCCCAGTGATGCAAGAGTGGTACAACATTTGCAAATCAATAAATGTAATACACCACATCAACAAAATGAAAGACATAAGCCATATGATCATATGATGATCAATAGATGATGAAAAAGCTTTTGATAAAGTACAGAAACATTTATGATAATAACACTCAGCAAAATGAAAATAGAGGGAGCATATCTCAACATAATAGAAAGCCATATATGAGAAACCTGCAGCCAACATCATACTCAACAGACAAAAACTAAAAGCTTTCCCCCTAGATCAGGAACAAGGCAAGGCTGTCCACTTTCTCCACTTCTATTCAACATCATTTTGGAAGTTCTAGCCATAGCCATCAGACAAGAAAAAGAAATAAAAAATATCCAACTTGGAAAGGGGGAAGTCAAACTGTCAATATTTGCAGATGACATGATAGTGTACATACAAAACCCAATAAACTTCACCAAAAACTTACTTGACCTAATAAGCAAATTTAGCCAAATTAGCAAATTTATATCCAAATTAGTTGGATATAAAGTCAATATTCAGAAATCAAAGACATTTTTTGTATACTAATAATGAAACATCAGAGATAAAAGCTTGAAAACAAATCTCATTTATCATAGCAATAAGAAAAATAAAGTACTTAGGAATGAACTTAACTAAGGGGGTAAGAGACCTGTGCTCAGGAAACTACAAAACACTGAAGAAAGAAATTAAGGAAGATACAAATAAATGTAAGGATATATAATTTTCCTTCCATTTGGAAAGAATTAACATAATTAAATATCCATACTACCCAAAACAATCTATAGATTCAATGCAATCCCAATTAAAATAGCAATGGTTTATATCACAGATCTAGAAAAAATACTTCAAAAATTTGTATTAAGCCAAAAATGACCCTGAATAGCCACAGCAATCTTGAGAAAGAAGAACAAAGTAGTGGAATCACAATACCAGATATCAAACTTTACTGCAAGGCCACTGTAATCAAAGTAGTCTGGTACTGGGTTTAGAATAGACATATTGATCAATGGAACAGAATAGAGAGCTCAGAAATAAACCTAGGACTCTATGGTTAATGAATAATGAATAAAGAGGAAAGGAGCATAAAATGGAGTGAAGATAGCCTCTTCAACAAGTGGTGTTGGAAAACTGGGCCAGAACATGCAAAAAATGAAAGTAGACCACCAATTTATAGCATACACCAGAATAAACTAAAGATGAATAAAGGATTTAAACATGGGCCATGACACCACAAAAGTCCTAGAGGAAAACATAGGCAGGAAAATTTCAGATATTTCACACAGCAATGTTTTCACTGATTCTTCTCCAAGAGCAAAGGAAATAAAGGAATAAATAAACAAATGGGAGTACATCAAACTGAAAAGGTTTTGCTCAGCTAAAGAAAGCATCAGCCAAATGAAAAGGGAACAAACTATCTGGGGAGACATATTTGCTAACAATACCTGAGATAAGGGTTTGATCTCCAAAATATATAAAAACTTATAGGACTCAACACCAGGGAGACAGACAGCCCAATTAAAAAATGGGCAAAGGCCCTGAATAGATACCTCTCTGAGGAGGACAAACAAATGCTGAACATCACTATACATCAGAGAGATGCAAATTAAAACCAGAATGAGATACTACCTCACACCTATCACAATGACAATTATTAACAAGTCAGAAAACAAGTGTTGGCAAGGATGTAGAGAAAAAGGAACCCCAACACATTGTTGGTGGGAATGCAGACCTGTCAAGCCACTATGGAAAATGCATGGCATTTCCTCAAAAAAACTAAAAATGGACCTACCTTTTGACCCAGCAATTCTACTTCCAGGATTATACCCAAAGAACCCTGAAACACCAATTCTGAAGAACCTATGTACCCCTATGTTCATAGCAGTGCAATTTAATATACCCAAGTACTGAAAAGAGCCTAAGTGCCTATCATTGGATGAATGGATCAAAAAACTTTGGTACTTTTACACAATGGAATACTACATAGCAGAAGGAAAGAAGAAACTCTTACCTTTTTGACAACATGGACGGAAATGTAGAGTATTGTGCTTACTGAAATAAGCCAGTTAGTGAAAGACAGATACCATATGATCTCACCCAATACAGGAGACTAATGAACAAAGCATACAAACAAGCAAAACAGAAACAGAATCATGAATACAAGGAATAGACCGACATTCAGTGTGAATAGGGAAGGTGGGGGGTGGTGGGGAGAAAAGGAGACAAAGAAGGCAAACAGTTTAGTCAAGGAACTAGCAGGCATGGCCCATGGACATGGATAACAAGTGGGATTCACTATGGAGGTGGGAGGTGAGGGTGGGGAAAGAGAGCAGAGGGGGGAAAATGGGATGTAATATAACAACATTAAAATAAAATTTAGAGAGGATCAAAATGGTGACAGAGTTGTGAGCAATGCTGAGGTGTTCTTGAGTACCAGAGCAGCTAGAGGAAAGGATAGGGAGTGTTAGGTGTCTTCAAGTTCCTAAGAATTGGAGGGGTCAGCATCTGGACTCAGGAAAGCACAGACAAGAGGCAGCTGAGACCTGCAGGAGAGCAACCCATAGGTCCAGAATACAACCAGACAGCCTAAATAAAGGCCACACCAAGAACAGCAAGTGGAGAAAATCTGGGAGAAGGGAACATTGAACTCCACAAATCTCCTAACACAGAAGGGTGCTCAACTAAGGCAAGGAGGCAAAGCAGATTAATCCAAGGAAAAAACAAAAAAAATAAAAAGCAAGCAAGAACAGACACCCAAAATGGGGAAAAAGGAATCAGTATATCACCAAAAGGAAAGGAAGAATCCCCAGAAAGACAACCAAACGAAACAGGCACACGAAATATCAGATAAGGAATTCAAAAGAATGATGATATAGAAGACCAATGAGCTCAGCCACCTCAAAGAAAATTATAAACGACACCAGGAGAACTAAAAAGAACTCCAGGGAAGTTACAAGGAACTTACTGAGAGCTACAACAGCATGAAAAAGGACATAGAAACTATCTATAAATGCCAGGAGGAAATGAAGAATACAATTTCTGAATTCAAGAATACAGGATAAGGAATCAACAATAGGCTAGAGGAAGCAGAGGTCCAGATCAGCAAGTTAGAGGAAAACATAGACAAAAACTCCAAGACAGTACAAGAGAATAAAAAAAGGCTGAACAAGGATGAAGAGGTTTTAAGACAGCTTCAGGACAACATGAAACGTAACAACATCTGTATCACAGGGACATCAGAATGAGAAGAGAAACAAGGAATGGAAAACCTGTTCAAAAAAGTAACGAGAGGAAATTTCCCTAACATGATGAGTGAAAACATTAATCAAGCTCAGGAAGCACAGAGGGTCCCAATGGAGATCAATCCAAACAGACCAACACCAAGGCACATTATTATTAAAATGGCTAATTTCAAAGACAAAGAGAGAATCCTAAAAGCATCAAGAGAGAAATAACAAATAACATATAAAGGGGCTCCCATAAGGCTATAAAATGATTATTTACAGAAACAATTCAAGCCAGAAGGGAATGGCAAAAAGTATTTCAAGTACTGGTAAACAAAGGCCTGCAACCAAGAATACTATACAAAGCAAGGCTCTCATTCAAGATAGAAGGAGAAATAAGGAGCTTCCCAGACAAAAGAAGACTAAAAGAATATATCTCTACCAAACCAGCATTGCAAGAAATGCTAAAGGGTCTGCTTTAAAATAAAGAAATAAAATGAAGAAACAGAGAAAGCCAAAAAGAATACAGACACAAAGGGGAAAAATGGCAATGAATAAGTATCAATCAATAATAACTTTAAATGTAAATGGATTCAATGCACCAATCAAAAGACATAGGGTAGCTGAATGGACAAGACAACATGACCCACATATATGCTGTCTTCAAGAGACCCACCTCAGAACAAAAGATCGACACAGATTGAGAGTGAAGGGATGGAAAACTATATATCAAGCAAATGGACATGAAAAAAAAGCTGGAGTAGCAATAGTTATTTCAGACAAAATAGATTTTACAATGAAGGCAATAAAAAGGGACAAAAAAGGACATTATATAATACTTAAGGGAACAATACATCAAGAAGAAATAACTCTGGTAAACATATACGCACCTGACATAGGAGCTCCGAAATATATAAGGAAAATCTTGGAGGACTTTAAGAAAGATATAGACAGCAACACACTCATAGTAGGGGATTTTAATAGCCCACTATCAGCAATGGACAGATCTTCCAAACAAAAGAATTCCCAAAGATGTTGTGGCATTGAACAACACTCTAGAGGAAATGGACCTAACTGATATATACAGAGTCTTTTACCTCAAAGAAGAAAATTGTACATTTTTTTCAAATGCACATGGATCATTCTCTAAGATAGACCACATGGTAGGTCACAAGACAAGCCTCCGCAAACACAGGAAAATTGAAATCATTCAAAGCATCTTCTCAGATCACAATGGCTAGAAACTAGAAACCAATCTCAAGGGGAAAAAAAAATTCTCTAACTCATGGAGACTGAATAACATGCTTTTAAGCAATGAAGGGGTCAACAATGAGATCAAAGATGAAATCAAAAAGTTCCTGGAAACAAATGACAATGAACACACAACAGCCCAAAACCTATGGGATACAGCAAAGGCAGTGCTCAGAGGGAAATTTATAGCAATACAGGCCTTCCTAAAAAGGTCACAAGAAGTTTATAAAAACGACCTAACCACAAAGCTGCAAGAACTAGAGGAGCAACAACAAACAAAGCCCAGAGAAAGTAGAAGGAAGGAAATCATCAAGATCAGAGCAGAACTAAATAACTCAGAGATTCAAACTACAATTCGAAGAATCGACAGGACCAGGAGCTGGTTCTTTGAAAAAATAAACAAAATTGACAAGATCTTATCCAGACTCATCAAGAAAAAGAGAGAGCGGACCCAAATAAACAGAATCAGAACTGACAGAGGAGACATCACAACTGATACCTCAGAAATACAAAAGATTGTAAGAAATTACTACAATCAGCTATATGACATAAAATATGAAAACCTGGATGAAATGGACACTTTTCTGGAAAAGTACAATCTACCAAAACCAAACTCTGAAGAGGCAGAAAGCCTGAATAGACCAATAACATCTAGTGAAATTAAAGAAGTAATCCAAAATCTCCCAAAGCACAAAAGCCCTGGACCGGATGGATACAGAGGTGAATTTTACCAAACATTTAAATAAGAACTAACTCCTATTCTTCTCAATCTGTACCGAAAAATGCAGGAAGAGGGAAGACACCCAAACTGTTTCTATGAGGCCAATATTATCCTAATCCCAAAACCAGGGCAAGACACAACTAAGAAAGCTACAGGCCAATATCCCTGATGAACATAGATGCTAAAATTCTCAACAAAATATTGGCCAATCGGATTCAGCAGTGTATTACAAAGATCATACACCAGGATCAAGTGGGCTTCATCCCAGGGATGCAAGGATGGTACAACATTCGTAAATCAATAAATATAATACACCACATCAACAAATTGAAAGATAAAAAACATATGATCATATCCATAGAGGCTGAAAAAGCATTTGATTAAGTACAGCAACTGTTTATGAGAAAAACCCTCAGCATAATCGGAACAGAGGGAGCATACCTCAACATCATAAAGGCCATCTATGAGAAACCTAAAGCCAATGTCATACTTAACAGACAAAAACTGAAAGCTTTCCCCCTTAGATTGGGAATGAGACAAGGCTGTCCACTTTCTCCACTTCTATTCAACATTGTCTTGGAAGTTCTAGCTATAGCCATCAGAGAAGAAAAAGGAATCAAAGTTATCCAACTTGCAAAGGAGGACGTCAAATTGTCATTATTTGCAGATGATATGATAGTGTACATACAAAACCCGATAGGCTCCACCAAAAACTTAACCTAATAAACAAATATAGCAAAATAGCTGGGTATAAAGTCAATATCCAGAAATAAAAAGCATTTTGATTTCCCACCCATTCCCCCCAAAGTCAATCCCACCTGTTGTCCATGTCCATGGTTCCTTTATACTAGGTTCTTTTCTAAACTGCTCCCCTTCCTTACCTCTGCCTCCCCTCTCCCCCCAACCCCTTTCCCCTTGACCACTGAAGGCCTATTCATTGTATTCATATATTTGGTTCTGTTTTGCTTGTTGTTAGTTTTGTTCATTATTGTCCTGTAATGGGTGAAATCATATGGTATTTGCCCTTCCTTCACTGACTGGCTTATTTCACTAAACATAATACTCTCCAGTTCCATCCGTGTTGTTGCAAAGGGTACAAGTTCCTTCTTTCTTTCTGCTGTGTAGTATTCCATTGTGTAAATGTACCAAAGTTTTTTGATCCAATCATCCACTGATGGGCACTTAGGCTGTTTCCAGTGCTTGGCTGTGGTAGATAGTGCTGCTATGAACATAGGTGTACATAGGTTCTTCTGAATCGGTGTTTCAGGATTCTTTGGGTATAGTCCAAGTAGTGGAATTGCTGGATCAAAAGGCAGTTCCATTTTTAGTTTTTTAAGGAAACCCCATACTGTTTTCCACAGTGGCTGCACCAGCCTGCATTCCCACCAACAGTGCACGAGGGTTCCCTTTGCCCCATATCCTCGCCAACACTTGTTGTTATTTGATTTGTTGATGATTGCCATTCTGACAGGTGTGAGGTGGTATCTTATCGTGGTTTTAATTTGCATCTCTCTGATGACTAGTGATGTTGAGCATTCTTTCATATGCCTCTTGGACCTTTGTATAACTTCCTCAGTGAGTTGTCTGTTCAAGTCCTTTGACCATTTTTTCATTGGGCTGTCTGTCTCCCTGGTGTTGAGTCGCATTAGTTCTTTATATATTTTGAAGATCAGACCCTTGTCCGAGATATCATTGCCAATTATGTTTTCCCATACAGTTGGTTCCCTTTGAATTTTACTGATATTTTCTTTAGCTGAACAGAAACTTTTCAATTTGATATAGTCCCATTTGTTGATTTGTTCTTTGATTTCCTTTGCCCTTGGTGAAGTATCTGTAAACATATTCCTGCATAGGATATCCAACAGTTTACTGCATATATTTTTCTCTAGGACCTTTATGGTGGCACTGCTTATGTTTAAATCCTTTATCCATCTTGAGTTTATTTTGGTGTATGGTGTAAGTTGGTGGTCTAATTTTATCTTTTTGCATGTTGTCCAGTTCTCCCAACACCATTTGTTGAAGATTCTGTTTTTATGCCAGTGTCAGATTCTTTTGATGACAGTAGCCTTGTAGTATTGTTTGAAGTCCAGTATTGTGATTCCTCCTACCTTGTTCTTCTTTCTCAAGATTGTGGTGGCTATTCGTGGGCATCTTTGGCTCCATATTAATTTTTCAGGTGTTGTTTCTCTTTCTGTGAAGTCTGTCATTGGTATTTTAATTGGGATTGCATTGAATCTGTAGATTGCTTTGGGTAGTATGGACATTTTAATGATATTAATTCTTCCACCCATGATCATGGTATATGCTGTCATTTATTTGTATCTTCCTTGATTTCTTTCTTCATTGTTCTGTAGTTTTCTGAGTACAGGTCTTTTACCTCCTTAGTTAAGTTGATTCCTAGGTACTTTATTTTTCTTGTTGCTATGATAAATGGGATTTGTTTTTTCACTTCTATTTCTGTTGTTTCATCATTAGTATACAAAAATGCTTTTGATTTCTGAATATTGACTTTATACCCAGCTATTTTGCTAAATTTACTTGTTAGGTTGAGTATGTTTTTGGTGGAGTCCATTGGGTTTTGCATGTACATTATCATATCATCTGCAAGTTATGACAGTTTGACTTCCTCCTTTGCAGTTGGGATACCTTTGATTCCTTTTTCTTCTCTGATGGCTATAGCGAGAACTTCCAAGACAATGTTGAATAGAAGTGGAGAGAATGGACAGCCTTGTCTCGTTCCCGATCTTAGGAGGATAGCTTTCAGTTTTTGTCTGTTAAGTATGATGTTGTCTTCAGGTTTCTCATAGATGGCCTTTATGATGTTGAGTATGCTCCCTCTGTTCCCATTTTGATGAGGGTTTTTCTCATAAATGGTTGCTGTACTTTATCAAATGCTTTTTTAGCCTCTATTGATATGATCATATGTTTTTTATCTTTCAATTTGTTGATGTGGTGTATTACATTTATTGATTTATGAATGTTGTACCATCCTTGCATCCCTGGGATGAAACCCACTTGATCATGGTGTATGATCTTTGTTATATACTACTGAATCCAATTTGCCAATATTTTGTTCAGAATTTTAGTATCTATGTACCTCAGAGTTTTTTTCTCCTTTTTTTCTCACTCCTTTCCTGTAGCTCTAAAAGTAAGTAAATAAGTAAATAAATAAAAAGCTAAAAAATATCATCATACAGAAAATGAAAGTTTTTTCATTGTTTCAGGGGATCTGTGGAGGTAGAGAAGGCCAGCACCTAAATGTTGAATAAGATAGTTTATTGAGTATGAGACATGATCAGCTGTAGTCTTGGAGTCCAATGTCAGCAGCCATGGCAGGGTGAGTTTTAAGAAGTTCTGAGGCTTGGAATGCAGATACAGCACAGGATAAGCTAAATTGCCTACTTATATAGCCAGCAGGTTGGCGATTGGCCCAGTTGTGATCTGAAAGCTGCCTGAGTTTAGGGCAGCAAGGGGCAGAAAGAGGGAGGTGAACTGCCTCCTGGCGGGCTTTTGGATAGCTTTTTAGAACAGCAGGCTTCTTCCTCACAGTCACCATTATAAAACACTACCTTTACAGACTCTAGCCAAACACAAAAAGTTATTTCTAAAAAATACTAACTACTTGAGTCAATGGGTTCATTTGTATTTTATCAATTGATTTTCTTTGACTTGTTGCTTGAAATGAAATGGAATCCTTACCATATTGAGGAAAATGGGAAAGTTCATGGTCTCTTTGAATATGGAATGCATACAGTTTGGGATCAAAGATAAAAATGGAGCATTTTTTGCCCTGGCTTGTGACTCAGTGGATTGGTTCCAGCCTGTGAACCCAAAGGTCACCAGTTTGAATCCCCAGTCAGGGCACATAACCAGATTGCAAGCCATGTCTCCAGCCAGGTCTGTGGCTGGAGGCAGGAGAACAACAACCATAAATTGATGTTTCTCCCCCTTTCTTCCTCCCTGCCTGCCCTTCTCTCTGAAAATAATAAAATTGTAAAAAGAAATGGAGCACCTTTCTAACACAGAAGAACTTTAAGGTAGTCTTAACACTTCTGGAAAAAAAGCACCTGATCAGAAGAATTTTAGCCACTCTGGCCAATTATCAGGAAGTCCTTCTTTCCTGATGTTGGAATCAACTCTCTAGAAATTAAAGAACTCAAGCAAACCACAACCCAAAAAAACTGTTTATTTCAGAGTCTCAAAGAACCACATGTTCTTAAACAAAATATGAAATGTACGTTACACTTTAGGTGTAAAGGACTTCGTTGACTGTACAATTTTATTTCACTGTTACCCTCCTATGGCTAAACATGTTGAAGATCAATCAGTAAAGTGTTAAAATATTTAAGACAACAGAACATGAATCCTAATTCCTGAACTATCACAATGAGAATGTGTGACAAAGGGCAGACATAGGATGCCTATGTTGTTGCTGTACAAAGGCCATCATTTTACTATGCCCTTAATTAAAAGGATGCAGAGTAATGCCCTTAATGACCAATTCTATTACTTTCCACATAGACAGTGGTTGAACTGAGTGTCGCAGCACTGAGCCAAAATCTCCTTTTTTCCAGTGACTCCTATGTAGGTACTTCCATCTGAAGCACAATCAGAATGTTGGAGAATTTTCCTGAGGTTCAAATTGTTGTTTTCATAAGTCTGTGGGAGCTCAGAAAAGCACATACAGTTTTAAATTTCCCTGAATATGCATTGAGGCAAGCATTTATATTTTGAAATAGAAAACCCTTTATATACAGTCTAAAGAAATACTTTGTTTTGGAAATAAGCCGTTTTGTGAAAAAATATAGTTTCCAGGGGAGCAAAATCTTAAAAATGATAAGACTATTGTTTTCTACTGAATCATTTACAAAGTAGGAGGATTAGAAATTTTTGGCTCTTCTAGTCAACTTAAAAACATAACAAGAATGGCATTGCCAAAACTGACCATCTTTGTTGCTCTTGGAGTATCATTGTTACATTTGAACTTGGTTTTCCAAGTTTCACCTTTCAGTACATACTCTTGGTTGATTGTGTTTTTTTTGTTGCATCTTTTGTTTTTGTGTATATGTGTGTGTGTGTGGGGGGGGGGCGCTTTTCATTATTGTATCCTTAGTTTCTAGCACAGGGCATGGTATATATTAGGCTTTCAATTACTGTATCTTGAAGACATTTTTAAACACTTAACTTTTGTCCATTTATGAAAGTAACATTTATTCATTATATAAGAAATATAAAGGGTAATAGAAAAATAGAGAAGAATTTAAATTCATCCATAATCTTACCATCTAATAATAACTGGTATTAATATTTTATTGAGATGCCAATTATCTAATTTGTATGTATATGCATGTATATGCACAAAAATAACTAGAAACACACAATATACAAATACATATTCTAGACACAATTGGTATTAAATCAAGTATTAAGTTACATATTATCTTTTCAATTAATTTTAATGAATTGGGAAGTATTCCATCCAATGGAACACTGATTAGAGACTTTACAGTGCTCACTCCATAAAAATCTCTCAAACTGTGGACTTGAAACTGGAGTTGAAGAGGCTTTCCTATGTCTTCCTTACTGGCTAGTAGTAACATTTACTGAATAGTAACTAAGGGCAAGAAACTCTGCTAAACACTTGACTCAAAATGATGTCTTTTAATCTTCACAGTAACTTATTGAGGTCAGAGTTTTTTTTTTTTTGTTTTTTTTGTTTTGTTTTTTTAAAGCCCAATTTCATCTAATAATGGATAGCAGAGCTGGGTTTTGAACCCAGGCCTGGCAATCCAGACCCTGAGCTCTGAGTCCCTGGGCCTAGAGCTATCATGACTATTCCCACTTCTGTGTTATGTTATGCACATGAGACATCTTTGAGCCCTCTACCTTTTGTTCAGTTGGTCCCGTTGATTCTGTTTCCAAAACATCCTATTTTCCCAGTCTCCCATTAATGCCTTAACTCATTGGTTCTCAATCAAGAACAGTTTGCCCTCCAGGGGGACATTTGCAATGTCTGGCAACATTTTTAGTTGTTGTACCTTGAGGTGGGATACCACTGGTATGTATTGGGTACAGGCCAAGGATGTTGCTAAACATCCTACAATTCCTACAACATGCTCCCACAACAAAGAATTATCTAGCTCAAAATGTTAATAGTGCCAAGGTTGAGAAACTCTGTCTTAGCTCATTTTCTTAGCTACTCTTATCTAAATGTAAGCTTTCTCCTAATTAATTTTTCTATCTCAAGTTTCATCTTCATCCACACTGCTGCTATGGTTATCTCTTTATAAAGGTAAATTTATATCCCTCTTTTGCTCTATTTAGCTCTGTAGCTCAGGAGGAGTGTCCAAGTTCCATTACAGATTCTAACTGTTCCAGACTCTATAACTTCAGGCAAGTAATATTTAACCTCTCTGAACTTCATGCCTGCCTGGCACAAAGGAAATATTCAATAAATTTTATCCATCATTAAAAAATAATCTTTAAGCCTGTGGATAAGGTGCTGGCCTGTGAACCCAAAGGTCACTAGTTCGATTCCCAGCCAGAGCAACATAACCAGGTTGCAAACCAAGTCTCCAGTCAGATTCGTGGCTGGAGGCAGGTGAAAGGCAACCTTACATTGATGTTTCTCTTGCTCTCTGCCTCTCTCCCTTCTGCTCTCTCTGAAAAATAATAAATAAAACCTTTAAAAATAATAATCTTTAAAGGTTTTCTGCTGCCTGCAGAAGAAGGCCAAAACTTCTCAACATGATATTTTAGACCCTTCACCATGTAGTTTCATTCAGCAGCTTTTTCTCTGGGCTACTTGCTGAAAAACCTGTGCCCTAGTTAGGCAGGGTTAACTGTCAGCCTCTAGATTCATGGAGACTTATATGTCGGCAACCTGGGAAGTCCATCCCCATCTCCCCCACTTGGAAATGTCTGTCTTTTTCAGGACTTAGGTCAAATGTCACTTCTTCTATTTAGCCTTTCTAAAAGCTAGTCAGATTTATTTGTTTCTTTTCCTACCTGGCCACAGTATTTGGGTTATTCTGTCAGTTCATCTATCCATCCATCCATCCATCCATCCACCTTTTTATCCATATACCTATTATCATCTATCTATCCATCCATCCAAGTATTCATTGACTGTAATACATAGTAATTAAGATCACATAGTAATTAAGATCATAGTAATTAAGTAATTAAGTTCAGAAAGCAGATTGCTTTAGTTCCAAAGTCAAATTTATGTAACCTTGAACAAGTTACTTGGCTTTATGAAACATCAGTTTCTTTTTTTTTAATTTAATTTTATTGTTGTTGTATTAAATCCATCACCTTTTTACTCCCCTCTGTCCCCTTCCCCACTGAACCTTAATTTCTTTGTCTCTGAAATAGGTGTAATAAGTATAATTGATAAAGCTATTATGAGGATTGAAGGTATATAAACCATTTATCATATTGCTTTGATGTATATAAGCCCTAAATAAATGTTAGCTCTCACCCAACCTATATTCATTGAATACCTACTATGTGACAGGCCCTCTGCACATTGTGCCTTGCATTATAATGAGCCTTGCATTATAATGAGTGGTGCATGTGGCCAAATCTCTCATTAGATAAAGAGATTGTTGAGGAAGGATAATTTTCTTTTCTTTTCTTTTCTTTTTTAATTTTATTGTTGTTGTATTACATCCATCCCCTTTTTGCTCCCCTCTGTCCCCCTCCCCACCCACCCATTCCCCCCAAAGCCAATCCCCCCTGTTGTCCATGTCCATGGTTCCTTTATACTAGGTTCTTGTCTAAGCTGCTCCCCTTTCTTGCCTCTGCCTCCCCCCTTCCCCCTCTCCCCAACCCCTTTTCCCCTGACCATTGAAGGCCTATGAGGAAGGATAATTTTCACTTTAATCTACTCTTCATATCAACACTTGAAATATAGGTGACAGTAATCCCATTTTTGTATCAGCATCAGGCCTGTGTTTCATAAATTTCCACTGGCCAGTATTTTTCTTTTTAGATGTTGTGTAGGCATTTACTGGTGTGAGATGTATGGCTGATGAAAGAAGTCTGCTATTCTGCCATGGTAGATTCCCCTCCATTCCCAGTCCACTTTCTAAGCTGCCTCTCTGAGCATGATACAATAAAAAGAAATTGTCTCATGATTGTAATAATGGCCTTTAGTCTTCTCGATTACCCCAGAGCTGTAGAGATGATGTCAATGATATATTTTTATAGAAGGAACTCAATGACTGCTTAATTTTACATGTGAATTTTGAATGCTTTGTGTTTTGTTACAATCTAGATTACATTCTTCTCACTAAGCAAGTGGTCTGATCTGATTAATATAATACATTCTCCTCTGTTGCCCAGCATTGCTGAAGGCAAGGTATTACTTAGGGACTCCCCCCACAGCATACATACACATAAATGCAAAATAAATAGAGCTGTACAATCATTATTGAGCGAAAATAGCACTTAGAAATGTATTTTTATTGTGAAAAATGGCTAAATAAGAGTTGCTGACTGTTTGTAGCCCTGTAAGTCAGATAAATTGGTGCCCTGAAGTCTGACATTTCAACAGTCTGAGAATGTGTTGCATTTTTTTCTGATATGCCATTTTTGTAATTCTCCTAGCTATTTTCTTTTAGCAAGAAGCAATTCTTTTATGTCCAGGCAGTTCAATTAGAGCATTGTAAAAGTGGTCAGAATGACTTCAACTAAAGTATCAGTGAGCAATAGGCATGATTTTGGAGAGGAACAACTTCCGCTATTACCACCCCAGTGTGGGCAATGGTGTTAACTAACCTGGAAAAAGAATACACCTTTTGTGCCTTCTTACCTCATTTAACTTGCCCAGAGAATTAGAAATGTACTATCCTACCTCAGATGGTTATCTGGGTCAGCTCAGCATCCCATTCACTCTTTAGCCAACAAGAGCACCCTCCTGGGCCTCTCTGTGCCCATGCACTATGGGGCTGGCTTCACTTCTTGTGGGTTTAGAACATGTGTGTATAGCTGTCTCTCCTTCAGCATGAGCTGGCCTTAGAGGCATACTTCTAATGAACAGAATGTAGTAGAAGGGACACTGTATGACATTTGAAACTAGGTTAAAGATCAGCAAACTTTTTCTATAAATGTTCAGATAGTAAATGATTTTGGTATCATATGTCATGTCATGACATTTGAAACTAGGTTAAAGATTAGCAAACTTTTTCTATAAATGGTCAAATAGTAAATGATTTTGGTGTCATATGTCATGTCATATAGATATGATTTGGTGTCATATCTGTATTGTCTGCGTTGAGACTACACTGTTCTAACATCACAGTGTGTAACAGAAATGGACTTGGCTGTTTTCTGATGCCTTCTGAAGAAACTTTATAAAATTGGGTGAAGGGTCAGATTTGATCCAAAGTTCACAGTTTGACAAACCAAGAATTAAGGCATAAAAAATGACATGTCTTCTTCTTGGCTCTTTCTCTGTTTCATTCACTTTTTTATTTATTTTTTATTTTTTAAAAAATTTTATTGTTGTTGTATTACATCCATCCCCTTTTTGCTCCCCTCTGCCCCCTCCTCACCCACCCATTCCCCGCAAAGTCAATCCCACCTGTTGTCCATGTCCATGGTTCCATTATACTAGGCTTTTGTCTAAACTGCTCCCTTTCCTTGCCTCTGCCTCCCCGCTCCCCCTAACCACCTTCCCCCTGACCACTGAAGGTCTATTCACTGTACTCATATATTTGGTTCTGTTTTGCTTGTTGTTAGTTTTGTTCATTATTGTCCTGTAATGGGTGAGATCTTATTGTATTTGTCCTTCACTGACTGGCTTATTTCTCTAAGCATAATTCTCTCCAGTTCCATCCATGTTGTTGCAAAGGGTAGGAGTTCCTTCTTTCTTTCTGCTGTTTAGTATTCCATTGTGTAAATGTACCAAAGTTTTTTGATCCAATCATCCACTGATGGGCACTTAGGCTGTTTCCAGCACTTGGCTATTGTAAATAGTGCTGCTATGAACATAGGTGTGCATAGGTTCTTCTGAATTGGTGTTTCAGGATTCTTTGGGTATAGTCCAAGTAGTGGAATTGCTGGATCAAAAGGCAGTTCCATTTT